>CM039529.1:1031622-1128833 GCA_022433055.1 Begonia peltatifolia
TCATGATTGTATGGGATCAAACACGTGGATGGAAATTTGGCTAACATATGTGCTAACCGTATTTGCCTTGTACATTAGGTAGACACATGTTGGTTGACTCTAGTGCTCAATATGTATGAAATCTTCATATTTTGGGGATTCATATATGCTAGCATTGTTACTCGGGTTGATTATGATTTGTGGTGCTTGAAGTTGCACACTAGTAAACATAAGAACACGATTTTGTTATCTTTTCTTTGTGTCACATTTGGGTAGTAATGGTCACAAAGTTGAAATTTATGTCTTCCCTAAGTTCTCGTGAGATGGTTTGCCTATTATAGCCGGTGGGTGGTGTGTCTTGAAACACTAGTATTTTGAGTATTGGAGTCGGGCTACGATACATCGTAAAATACTAGTATAAATTGAACATATTCATTAGATATGTGTATGCATTATCATCATTACGTGCATGTATGTAAATAGACATTGGAATGTGCCTAACTAATGAAGTCAGCATTGAGATGACTACATTGGTTGATGGTGTATTGCACAATCATTAGTACAAGTACATAGGTAGATCTTATTATTCTACCTACGAGGCAATATAATTAGAGTGAGTAATCGTACTGGGTATAATGTAATAGTCAGTGTTAACTACTAAACAATAGATTTGATTAGAGGGTAAGTACAAGATTTAGCGGAACTTATTAATGATGATTAAGTGCATAGGATTGTTCGTACTCAACAATGGGTGAACCAGAGTAACTTGTTGATATGTCATGAGTTTTGAGGTTGTAAGAATTAACAACTTAGGGTGTTGTTCATGATTAGAAAGTATACTAAAGATAGTAGATATTATATAAAATATTTAATAAATATGAGTATGCAAGAGTGCTGACGGACAAGCAAATGACACGTGCATGAAAGGATGAATTATAATATACATAATAAAATCTTATAATGATGTATGTAAGATAGTAACGTGAGATTAGTATTAAATTTATGGGAAACAAAAATGTTAAGAAAGATGGAAAATTAAAAAATAAAACATAAATATAAACATTTTGAAATAGTTAGAGTATGGTTAAGCTTATTGATATTTATAAAAGTTCATAATGTGTACCCTCCATACATGTTGATTTTGAAGGCGACGACTCGAGAACTAAACGTAAAGTTCAGACCCTTTGAGGTTTGTTTTTCAACACAACATAGGAGTATAATTTATGGTATTTTATTTTTTAGTATAATTTATGGTATTTTATTTTTTTGTATATTTAGTGATAGTATGGTCTAACATTTGTATTATATTTGAGATAACATTTTTTTTGTAAAAAACAAAACTTATGATATTATATGTGGGTGGTTAATTGTAATATATTTCATTGGCACTTCAAAAAGATGGTTAGTTAGTGTAAGTTTTTTCTTTGTGTAAAAAAATAAAAAAATTAAATTTATTTTCTTGAATATTAATCACTTTACATTCAATTTAATAAAAGACGGGCGTTACACATTCACTGCCACAAGAATATCTTAGGAAAGATGTATAAATTTTATTCTATTACTTTTTTCGCACCGTTTACAATATAACCCAAATAAAATTTGGGAAGCAGCGGACATGCATTAACTAAGGGAAAATTTTACCTCATTGATTGCATGTGATGCTGACAATGCTGCTGAAGAAGAATAAAGCATGACAAAAATATTTTTGGATTCAAATCATACAATATCTACCACACATTATCAATGTCACATGGTCCATTTTGGGATGGCCAACTATTATATCTTTGTTTAAAATAGACACTCTTAAGATACTTCATTTATTTCATAAGAATATAGAGTTATCAATGTAATTTGATATTGTTGAATTGTGTCGCCAAAAATTCACTCCTTTCCTATAATTTTAATCCCATTCAATTTTCAACAATACATTATCTCAAGTTATTAATTTACAAATAATAATTATCATTACTTTATATTACTCTTGTCGAGAACAATTTTTGAAAGGTTTAATGCATCCACAATCGTGCAATCAAACAAGAGATCAACATTTGATGTTTTATCTTTTTGAAAAAAATTTCTAAACTATGATAATTATATTCAATAGAAAAAACAACATTTAAACTATCATCTACTAACAAGTCAACTATTCATGTCAATTTAGCAGTTAAATACATGTCAGGTGATCGTTGTTTAAGTGTGAAAGCCTACACTAGATGCCCATGCAAAGTCGCAAAATCCCACTCCCTAGAGGATATTTGAATGTAAATGTGGGTGCCCGCTCCAACCTATGGGCGTTTGTTGCAAGCACCTTCATTTAAACAGAGAGCATCCACTCCTAAAAAAATATTGCCCTCAATGTGACTGTGGATGCCCACGAGAATCCCACTCACGAAAGAATATCTAACTCGATGTAAATTTTGTGCGCCTGTTCAAACTTGAGGGCATTTGTTGCGAGCGTCCTTGCTTAAACAGAGAGCACCCACTTGCAAAAGAATATTTAACTCAATGTAAGTGTCGCCATCCACTCCAACTCGCAGGCGGAGTAGCAAAAGACCACTCTTTAGAGGATATTCGACTAAAAACAGGTGCGGGTGCATGCTCAAACCTGAAAGTGCCTGCCGAGGCGCCCTTACTTAAACAGAGAGCGCCCACTCATGAAAGAATATTTAACTCAATGTAAGTGTCAACACCCACTCCAACCCACATGCGGCTGCACCTATATAACAGAATATAATGCCTCACCCTTTTGACAATAACGTTGATTTTGTTTCTTGCATCTCTCTCCCTTTCGGTGATGAAATTGACCATCTCTGCATGTTTATCTTCAATTTCAACCTCATAATCATACTTCTTGCTCCATTCTGCAATTTTTAAAAATTATTTGATTTTTGTTTACCGAATAGTTTCAATTCAAAAAACTAGTGATTATGAATATGTTAATTGAGAAATGGAGTTGCATTTGGTCTCGGTATTTTTTGATGATGAGCTTTGCGCATTTGATCATGAAGTTGTTAGCCTTGAAATAGAAGTGCATTCGACTTCGACATCTCTAGACAAGGAGCTTTGTTCATTGTGCGATTCTTTAGATGATGATGGGGAGAATAAGCCTCAACGTATATATTGTCCCCTAAATCTTTGTCTGGAAAAGAAGTATAGTTTTTTTTTTAAAAGTATTAGAGAAGTATTACTTTATGCTCTGAACAATGGTTATGAGAAAAAGTTTGAGGAAAGTGACACTCATCGATGATTTTGTGTCAGGAGGGATGTAATTGGCTGATCCAAGCTTCAAATATGCAATCTGAACTTACCATTCAAATAAAGAGTTATAGTGACGTTCACACATGTTCATGCAAGATAAAAAGTCAACCTGGTTCTAAAATATAAGTGGCAAACCAATACTTTGATAAGTTCAAAAGCTACGGTATCTATGACGTTCCTTTCATGAATGAGAAAGTCAAGAAGTTTTTTAATGCTAATATTACACCAAGTATTACCAAAAGGGCAATGAATGGAATGGTGACAAACAATATAAGCAATATTGATTGTATAGAGAAGAGATTTGTAAATCTAATCATGGCAGAACTTTGATCATTAGCGTAGATATGAATGATTTTACGCCCTATCCAATTTTGAAATGAATGTACATGTATCTAGTTGCATGCAAGAGACATCAAATTGAATGTGTGAGACCCATCATTTGTTTGAATGGTTGCATTTGAATAGCTCGTGTGGGGGCCAATTGCTTTCAACTGCTAGCATTAATGGCAATAATGAAATTAATCCACTTGTTATAATAGTGGTGGAAGTAGAATTTAGAGACTCATGGTCGTGATTTTTGCTACAATTGCTTATGGATAAAATGATTTGTGTGGTGTATGAATATTTTTTTTTAGATTGACGAAAGTAATAATGCACTGTGTTTGTTTTGTATGTCTATATTATGCGTTTTATGTGAACATTTACCTTATTATACATGGTTATTTCTTCAAGGGTTTGTCCCCACTATGGAAAAAATTTGTATCGTTAGCTAAATATCATTTCTGCCTAAGACATTTATGTTAATTTCAAAAATTCGAGGTACAAAAACGCAATGTACAATGCATCTAGAGCTACCACATCAAGACACTTTGAGAGAGAATTGAAGAAACTATTTTTGATTGATAAGTCAACATACACATATCTAAGAGGCATCAATATGAAATTTCAGGTGACACATGTTTTAGTTCGATCCCAAAGTGTTTATCAGTTGTTAAGCTGACTCATCAAGGGCTTTTATGGAAGAGAAGATTATTTTTAATGAAGTTTTGCAGATTCATTTCCTTGCACCAAAATTTCTTTGAAAATGAAAATTGTTAGAAGTTAATATTATGGATTCGCTTTAGGTTGGGTCGAGTTTCGTTCGTTGGATCTCTCATTTAGAATTCGTATTAAAATAGAGATTATTAGAATTCAATGTGAACCGAATTTTAGTTTGGCTGAATCAAACTTTTATATCAATATATTGATGCTGCAGTCGTAAAATTTAATTGTATCTTAATTTTGATATGGTGAATTTATTCTCTACCTGTAATTTTTTTTCTGATAGAATTTTCTACGTATATCTTGGTGTCTCTGTTTTCCGTGTTTATTTTTTATTTTTCAATTATTAGCATTTGATTCACAACGTTACATGTGTCACTCATTACCGGGTGACCTATGTCTCTCTTCGCCAAACGCACTATCATAATTTCAGTCCAAACCTACTTATTTCTTTCTTGTTTATCATTTTTTTTGAAAGAATAATAACAATTGGGTCTCACTATCCAGGGTCGAGAGACCCAAACAACATTTGGGTCGTAGGATTTGACCTCTTCACCGTCTCAAAATAGCAATAGAAACTACTGCAAACGAATGGCCAAGCTAATCGTTCTTCTCTTTCCCATGGCTTTTGCTTCAAAAGCTTTGAATGGATTTCCGATTTCAGGCTTTTAGAATATCTTCGAACAAATCTCAAGACTAGTTTCAAAAAGAATTCCAATTGTAATTCAAGGATTAAAGAAACCAGCTTCGACGTGTTAAGTAGTTGTTTTACATCGAATCTTCATCTCTTAAGTCTGATAGAAGACAAAAACATTAAACAACTGGGATGCCGAAAGATAAAGAAAAAATCTTAACTGCAAATATTTAATGCCCGCTTGACCTTTCCTTGAATGAAAGAAAAAAACTTAATGACTTCCATTAGTTAGAAGAAGACAACATAACAAATGCACTACTGAAGAGATGGTAAAATAATGGAACCTGTATTTTTGCTTGGCCAAGATGGTGAAGATTTTGATTGATTTAATTGAATTATTTACTAGGGTAGGCGCAGTTTGGGTCGATCCAGTTTCGAGTAAGAACAAGAACTGGACCGACTCTTTCAAGACTTTTATTCAGTCCCGAAACTGGCCGCTGAAAATCTGATTCGGTTTCGGTTCCGATTCGATACTGGTTCATCCCAACATTTTTGCTAGGGTTCATTTCTTGCAAAAAGTATGAACTCGGACACCAGCATAAACTAGAATTCAACGCACCAAATTCAGTAGGTAGCACAACATAAATCAAAATCCATGAAACACCACTGTGTTCTTCACTAGAATAAAATGTGTTGTAAATAAAAAAAAATGAAATTAAAGAAGAGGATAATTGCATACAGCGAACCTGAGTGAGTTTAGAACCAAAATGGAAACAACGACGAGCGACTTTGTGAAGAGAATTCAATTCGGAACAACGTCGCGTGACTCTACAAAGAGAACCAAAATTGGAACAGCAATGTTAACTCCGAGTTAGGGTTGCAATTTGAAGATGACTCTGAGTTTGGGTGGGCTGAGTGTGAGTTGAGGGTGTTGGGGGAAGAAATTATGGTCAAGTTGGGCCGTTAAGTTGGGTTTTTGGTAGATATAAGAATGGGGCGGGTAAAATTTTGGGTCGGGTTGAATTGAATTTTTACGAATTGATCTATGGGTTTATTTTTCCACGGTCCGGCCAATTTTGGACCCTGGAACCGTGGACTGAACCGTGGACCACGTTTCTAAGGGTCTTGGAATCGCCACGGTTCCAGGATGGGCAGAACTGGCTCGGAATCAAACCAAACCGAATAGTCTGGTTTTCTAGTTTCAGGCTGATTCTGCACACCCCTATAATTTACCTGTATCTAATAATGTGTTACATGTGTGAATTTGATATATATATATTTTAGGAAAAAATTCAATTCATACCTTATCATGTGGGGTTATTTTTCATTTGATCTCTAACGTTTTTTTTTTCAATCAAAGCCTATCGTATACGCCGTTTGCAATTCAAAAATTTATGTTTAATTTTCTATTAAATTGATCACGTGCAGAGTGCATGATCATCTTTTTTATATTTAAAATTTCTAAAAATTATAAACTTATAAATTAATTTTAAAAAAATAACCAAAGATATTTAATTTACTTAAAATTTTTACCACATTATGAACAGATAATCTAAAAATTTTCGTAATTTTCTAATATTTGTATGATTTATTATAAGTATTTTATAAACTAATTAACTAAAATTATAATAAATTATACAAGTGCTAGAAAATTACGAAAATTTTTAAATTATCTTCTTTTAATATGCTTAATATATAATAAAAATTTCAAATAAATTGAATATTATTTGCTATTTTTTTAAAAATTAATTTATTATTTAGCGTGAGAGGACGACCGGTGCAACTGAACCGACCGTCCTCCCACATGTCCACGACAAACAATGATATTCAATTTATTTAAAATTTTTATCACATATTCAACACATTATAAGAAGATAATTTGAAAATTTTTGTAATTTTCTAATACTTATACGATTTATTATAATTTTAGTTAATTAATTTATAAAATAATTATAATAAATCATACGAGTATTAGAAAATGACGAAAATTTTCAAATTATCTTCTCATAATATGATAAAAATTTCAAGTAAATTTTATATTGTTTGTTATTTTTTTAAAACTAATTTATAACTTTAAAATTTTTAAATATAAAAAAATGTTACGTGCTCTGCACGTGATCAATTTAACAAAAAATTAAACGAAAATATTTGAATTGCAAATGGTGTATACAATAGAGTCTAATTGAGCAAAAAAAAATGTTAGAGACCAAATAATAAATGACACCATTCTATACATTTTGAATCAACTTTTCTATATTTTATGAACCGGTCAAAAGTCAAAATTCATTAAATAAAAAACATATTTTAAAGTATCACAAAATGACATATTATATCCATTTTTAAATAACTCTTGATTATATATTGTTTACCTAGTTTAAAAAGTGGTTAAATACATTTTAATTCTTGAATTATGGTCAAAACTAGAGAAAACTCTCGAACTATGTTTATCTTAAAAAAAAAAAAACTTAAACTATCAAAAATTGAGCAAAATAACTTCTCGCGGCAAACCAATAACTCCTCGTTCTAAATTTTACACATAGAACGGGGGACCGTTCTCTGAACGCGGTCTCCCATTCTATTGGGTGTTCTCCACGTGCGTTGCACCTGCCAACTGCCAAGCAGGGGGTGCATCTGGGGGTGGAGACCCCCTGTGCTCTGGGAGCGAGGGGTCTCCACCCCCATACGCACCTCTCCAGATAAACGAGGGACCATTCTCCAAGAATGGTCCCCCGTTTTCCCACAATGCACCCCTCATGACCACCTGAATAAAGAATGGTCCCCCGTTATCCCACAATGCACCCCCCATGACCACCTGAATAATTAAACCGTGAACAATTATTCAGAGGGTCACGGGGGATGCACTGTGAGAGAACGAGGGGCCGTTCTCTGAGAACGGTCCCTCGTTTTTCATAGTCACGCCTCTCCGTGACTTCTGAATAATTGATCATCACCCGAGATCAATTATTCAGAGGTGCATTGTGGGAGAATGAGGGGCTATTCTTCGTGTGGTCACACATCTCCGTGACTCTTGAATAATTGATCATCACTCGTGATCAATTATTCACGGGTCACGGGTGGTGCACTATGGGAGAATGGAGAGTCGTTCTCTGAGAACGGTCCCCCGTTCTTTGTGTAGTCACGCCTCTCCGTGACTCCTGAATAACTGATCATCACCCGTGATCAATTATTCACGGGGGGCGGGGGGGGCGCACTGTGGAAGAACGAGGGACCGTTCTCCCACCCTATAAAAATCGAGCTCCACTCCACTCCTTTTCCAACTCCAACTCCAAACCAAACTCCAACTTCTCTGTCAATCCTTTTATCTTACTTCGAAGAATTTTTATTCTATAAGCGACGCGGACGATGGATTCAGATTCACCCAGATCAGTTGATTTCGACGAGCCAACAAATTTTGAGATCAATATGGATTGGTATTCACATGTCACTCCGGCATATGTTGACCTTTGAGCATTCAACCAGCTATATGAAAATGAAGAAATCGATGTACATTCGACTTCAAAAAGTGTAGATGAGGAGTTTTGAACATCGGTTGGTTCGGAGGATGATGAAGTGGTAAACAAACCAGTAAGAGAAGAAACCTCATCGAATTTTAGTTTGAGAAAAGAATACGGTTCTTTGAAGGTTTTTGTAGGGGAAATAACCCAATATTATATTGAAAATAGTTATGACATTAAATTCATTAAAAGTGACAGAAGACGACTGACGGCTGAGTATGAAGACGGATGTGAGTGGCGAGTGCATGCTTCTCAGAAACAAGACGAGGAGATATTTCAAATAAAGAGTTTGATCGATTCTCACAGTTATTTGAGAATAATTGAGAATCGACACGCGAGTGCAAAATGGGTGGCAGAGCATTATCTGGATAGGTTCAAAAGTCAACCTATGTGGGAGATCTCTTCCATTATCGAGACAATAATGAAGGATTTGACTTTGAACATTACACCCAGTATTGCCAAAAAAGCAAGAAGTATAGCTCGAACAATTAACAAAGGAAAGGGCAATGAACAATATAAGGTAGGCTGGTCGCAGCAAAAATATATAGATCAAACCCGGGTAGAACATTACAAGTACTGTAACGCCCCGAGAACCTGCCCATTCCTGGTTCGTACACATCTACTACTCACTCACTATACTCGAAAATTTTGAGTAAAAATTTAAAACTTTTGTTCCTCGACTTAAAACGATATTTTTGGAAATATTTTACACAGCATCACAGCGAAAAACTCGATTAAAATTGTTTTAAATAAAATTTCATTTTTCAAAACATAATACAGAGCAACCGGTCGACAACTGTAAACATCGGTCGACACTTGGGTTGTCTCGGGTTTTTCAGTGGTCGACACTGGCAAACACCGGTCGACAGTACGTGACTCTCGTGTCTTTTTGTCAATCGACATTGAGAACACTGGTCGACACTACGATCGTCTCGGGTCTTTTCGTTGGTCTACACTGAGAACACCGGTCGACACTTTTAAACTCCTCCCAGAGAGCGGTCGACACCTGCTTTCACAGGTCGACACCTTTGTCTTCTCTGTTTTCCAGCTGTCGAGCCTTGCAGCCGACACTCTATTAGATTTACACTAACCGGTAGACACATACAATCATAAGTCGACACTTACTTCGGTTATGCCCGCGCAGGTCGACCCCCGCGGTCGACATTTGCCGTGTTTGGTCGACCACTGAGCCTACTGGTCAACACTTCTCACCCAGAAACTTAGTAAACCTCAAATTTTACTCCAACACGACCAATTTCAACTCAACGCTAAAATCCGCAAAAACCATCTATTTCTAATTAACTCAAAATCCATTATATACACTAAAACAACTACAAACATTAGAAATTCTTTTACTTACAAAACGACTCAAAACAACCTCTACTCGCTCCCTAAACTCATACCTATAAACACCACATCCAAAATGCACTAACAGCCGGCTGGATCATCTACGAACGTCCTCCTCCAACTGCCTCATAGTCCCGGACTCACTCTAAGTACTCACCGGCTTTCGTGTCGTCACCTACATCACAGAACTCAACTATTAACTTAATGCTAAGTAAGTAATGCACGTAAAAACTCACACTAAAATCAAACATCTTCTAACACATGCAATTTCTACAGTTTCGTTTATACTTTCGTTTTCGTCTTTTTCTTACATTTTCTTTATCTTCTTACCACTAGGTTTTTCTTTACGCACTACACCAAGGTGACCCCATAGTACACGTCACTGGACAATATCAACCCCAATCTAGTAATGTAACACAAATCACGGTACATCTCACTGGACCAGTCCACCTCACTAGACAAGGCCACCACGTAAAGCGGAGGAAGAGTAATACCCCTTGCGGTCCACCTCACTGAACCGGACCACCTCACTAGACAAGGTAACTCAACCCCACCTTCATTATCTACTTACGTATCTTCTAATGTTCGTTCTTCACTACTCACGTCCTACTGTTTTTGTCACATAAATACATAGAAATTCATTTTTGTTTCGTTCTCGTAATTTAAAATCATGATGCACATTCAATAAAGTATAACGTAACATAAACATGCAATGCATCCTATTGAACTATGATGTAGCCTCGAAGGTAAAACTCCTACTACATTGCTTACGCTACTTACCTGCGTCCTTGACACTCGTGCTCCGTATATGGCTCGCTAACTGGAAAACCTATAAAACCATACATTTCATCAATCATACTCGTCTCCAAATTCGTAGGCTTTAACACGGAATCATAAATCCTCACTAAACCATCACTTGTAGCTAAACTCGAAATTTCTACACAATTTCTAACTAAATTTGGAATCGCATAACTTACCCAATATTCGTCCGATTTGGACGATTCAAAATGCTACGGACTCCTCAGGATGTCTAATTTCTAACGGTCTCACCAATTTCCTAATCTCACACCTACAGCTTGACCGAAAAGAACCCGTTCTGTAACTCGAGTTGTTCGATTATCTACACACTCAATCCTCTCCATAAAAACTCATAATCTACTCCTATTCCTAGTTTAGGCACCAACATGCAGATCAAAATCGACTCTACGTTCAATTTCTCTCCTAAGTTTTCACCGAATCACTCAATACCCTAGTTAACTCGGTTTTTGTCACTAAAACAACCAGCATACTAACTATCTATCAAGAACTAACTAAAACATACCGTAGATTTGAATATTCACGGCAGAACGAAGGTGGATCGATAGAGCATTATTTTTATTTTTATTTTTTTATTATATTTTTCTTAATTACTAAACTACCCTCCACCTTTAATCGTTTCATAAATTTGTGATTTCATCCGATTCCGGTTAGATTCTTAAATTTTTTTCTCCACCATTAGCCTCAAAATAATCTTTTACCTAACGATACAAATTTTTCGCTCTTGATTCTGATTTAAATTTCACTGTTAACCTATACGTAAATCTGAAAATTGAAATTACTGAAATTCTCAGGTGTTACAAGTACACACCTACGAGATGGGGCGTGATTCATTAATATGTCATCGTACTAAATAGATACGTCTTGAAGATCCCGGATCTCCCGCTACTACTCAAATTCGCGTAAAAAAGGCGAACAACTCTGTCGCAGCTTTGATCCTTCATGTTGTACACCCCATACAAGGAGATGTCGTTAAACATCTCCTTGATCTCCAAAGACTTCCAACCACTGAAGTTGGCAGTATTTCCATGAATGAGCGAATAGATTCCCATATTCCGCTCGTACTGCTCCTGACACAGCAGGTTACGAAATTCAGCAGAGAAACAACTAGGAGGCGGTTGCGGCACTCGATCCAACTCCCGGTTTGATGGGCCACCCTATTCCATCCAGGAACCTTTTCGTCTCAAAACAATTCCTAGGGAGGCCATTTGCAAATTTTCTGGATTTTAGAATTTTTGAAAATTTTTTTTGATTTTCAGTTAAAACACGAAGATTTGGAGATATTCAGTGCGAAAAATCCCCGAATTTTTGTGATTTTCTCGAAAACATCTCTGGTTTTGGTGAAAAGCTCGATTTTTTGGGATTTTGGCTCGGTTTTGGAGTTACCTCAGTGATTTTTCGCAGATTGAGGCAAAAAACGATCGAAAATGGTGAGAAAATCAACAAAGTAGACAGATCGATCGATTTGGCCGAGTGGAAAACTAGGGTTTTCTGCGAAAATGGCATTGTTTTCTTATATACAGAGAGAGAATGGTTTGTCGTTAGAGAGTCTCGACCCACCGCGTGTTCTAAGAACGAGTTGCTGCGTTTGACACGGCAATCCATTGTTAGAACATTCATATATGATCAGGCGGGTGCGTATAGGGGTGGAGACCCCCCGCACCCAAGTACACGTACCCATCACAGGGCGCGGGGGGTCTCCACCCCCATATGCACCTCCCGCTCGCGATGTGCAACGCACGTGGAGAGCGCCAGATAGAACGGGGGACAACGTTCAGAGAATGGTCCCTTGTTTATCTGGGGGGGTGCGTATTGGGGTGGAGACCCCCCGCACGTGAAGAGCACTCGATAGAACGGAATACCGTTTATCGATACCCCATTTTATGTAGAATTTAAAACGCGGGTTATCAGTTTGTCACGAGTAGTTATTTTGCTCAATTTTTTATAGTTTAAGGATTTTTTGGGGGTAAACATATTTGAGGGTTTTTTTTCAACTTTGACCGTTAAAATGCATTTAACTTTTTAGAAAATAATAAAAATTATTTTAAACTCTCAACTATTTTTTTTAAACAAATTCAAAAATAAAAATTTTAATAACCTAAATTTTAAATTTTTTAAAATATAACAAAACAAATTTAATGGCAAATCGATTATCGTCCTTTTCGAGAACGGATAGCGGTTGATTTTATAACAACCGTACGTTTTTGAAAACGGATTGCAGTTGATTTTGTAATAACCATTCATTCTCTTCAATGACATGTGACGCTATAAACCCGAAGGGCAAGTGTGCCTCGAATTCGTTGCACGAAAAGCAAGAGAAAGAAAGAAGAACAATTTTTTGCTCATTAAAAGTAAATAAGATGAAATGGATTTGAAATAGGGTTTATTTTAAAATAAATCTTAAAGTTTTGATTTTTTTTAAAAACGAAACCTTAAAATTTACTATTTATCGTAAAAAATCTTAACGTTTGATAAATAGGTAATTTAAACCTCCGAGGAGGGGTGGAGAGTACGTCATCTCGGGAGAGTACGGTCGGTCCAGCTGAACCAACCGTCCCGTGCTCAATGTGTAAATTTTCTAAAATTTTTCGGGGAGAGTACGTCCTCTCCTTTCCTTTAGAAGGAGAGGACGTACTCTCCCCCTAAAGAACCCATGATAAAAGTCACGGGTTCTTGTCAGAGGTGTACGACCGGTCTATCTGGATCGGCTGTACTTCCCCCTAAAAGCGAAAATCCATGAGTTTTGTCACGGATTTTAAGGAAGAGAGGACGGCTAGTTCTGAGAGTACGGCCAGTTCAACTAAACTGGCTGTACTCTCACTAAAAAATTTTAGAAAATTTGCACATTGAGCAAAGGAAGGCTGGTCCAGCTGGACCGGTTCATCATAAAAGTCATGAGGTGAAGAGTATGTACTTTGGGGAGAGTACGGCTGGTCCAGCTGGACCGGCCGTCTCGTGCTCAATGTACAAATTTTTCTAAAACTTTTTGGGAAGAATACGTACTCTCCCCTCTAGAGGACGTACTCTAAGGGGAAGAGTACGTCCTCTCCCCTCTAGAGGACGTACTTTCCTCCTAGGCTACGTACTCCAGATGATAGACTGTCAGTACTCTCTCCCTTAGAGGATGCACCTGTGACAAAAGTCACAAGTTCTTGCTAGGGGAGTAGGACCGGTCCAACTAGATCGGCCGTACTTTCCCAAAAAATGAAAATCCGTGACTTTTGTGACGAGTTTTAAAAAAGAGAAGACGGCTGGTCCAAGCCGTCCTTCCACTGAACCGGCTATACTCTCTCCAAAAAATTTTCAGAAACTTGCACATTGAGCATAAGACGGCCGGTCCAGCTAAATCGACCCGTTCAAATTGTCTATTTATCAAATCATTAAGATTTATTTAAAAAAATCCAAAAATTAAATTAAAATTATAAAAAAACTAATGAAATATTTAAAAAATAAAGGGTTTATTTTAAAATAAAACTTAAAGTTTTGGTTTGTTTTTTTAAAAAACCTTAAAATTTACTATTCATCGTAAAAAACTTTAACGTTTGATAAATAAGCAACTGAATCAGTTGGTTGAACCGGTACAGTTGGACCAACTTTCTCGTACTTAATGTGCAAGTTTTCTAAAATTTTTGGGGGAGAGTATAGCTGGTTTAGTTGAACCGGCCGTACTCTCAGGATTAGTCGTCCTCTCTTCCTTAAAATCCGTGACAAAACTCATGGATTTTCGTTTTTATGAAGAAGAACAGCGGGTCCAGATGGACCGGTCGTACTCCTCTAGTAAGAATCTGTAACTTTTGTCACGTGTCCTTTAGGGGGAGAGTATGTCCTCTCCTTCTAGAGGACGTACTGAGAGAACGTACTTTAGGGAGATAACGTATTCTCTCCGAAAAATTTTAAAAAAATTTGTACATTGAGCGTGGGACGACCGGTCCAACTGGACCGGCTGTACTTTTTCTAGAGGACGTACTCTCCACCCCTCTTCGAAGGTTTAAATTACTTATTTATCAAATATTAAGATTTTTTACGATAAATAATAAATTTTAAGATTTTTTTAAAAAAAAAATTAAAATTTTAAAATAATCAGAAAAAAATAATAATAAAATAAGTTTTTTTCCACTACCCCATGAAAAGATTTTCATCATCTCTCGAGACTGGAGTAGGAATTGATGGATTGAGATTTTTCTCAGACTAGAAATGACTATTGCCTGCAATTTCACTGAAAGAAGTGGGGTTAGCTGTAAATAAGAAAGAAGCGATTGCAACTCCGCCATTGTTGGTCAGCGCATAAGCTTCAGAGGTAGAAGAGAAACTGAGCATGAGCTCCTTCTGACAAGCTGCGTGACGATTAGATCTAAGGAAAGGGACCCCCTGGTGAAAAGGCATTGACTCTGAGGAAGAGAGGGCGTCGTTTTTTGCCATTTTCGAAAATCTCCACTCATCTTGGATAGACCAGATCCGTGCTGCTTGAGAAACCCAGATTCAAGACTTTTTTTTCTTGGTTGCTGAATCGGAACTCTCAGAACCCTCCAAACCCACTACCCAAATACCATTTCCGAAAAGACCACCACTCTACAACAAGCTCATGGAGCATTTAGTCATGGAAGAGGAAATGTGTCAAGAAAATGGCAGAAAAGAGAGAGAGAGAGAGAGAGAGAGAGAGAGAGAGAGAGAGAGGCAGCTCATGCCTCATGGGTATTTTGTTTGTACAGTGAAGAACTGATTTTTAAAATGGCTCGATCCGGTGCCGAACGAACGGCGTGGCGGCAATTGGTGTTCGAGAACCGACACTGATCAATTGATTGTTTTGTGAGGTTTAAAATAGTTTAAAATTGAAATTTTTAAATAAGATTTAATTTTTAAAAAAATTATAATTTATAATTTAAAATGATTTTTACTCTTTAAAAAAATCATGCTCGTCATTGTGAACGTGACAAATGATAGATATATCGATCTGGCCCCTACATCCATGAACGTCTCAAGTATTCAATTCATCATTAACAGACAAGAAGTGTCTATTCAACTACTGATGCATTGGTTGGGGCATTTAATTATGTTGTACCCCATTTGAAATTTACAAACCTAACATTCGTCTCCAATCCAAAGTGACAATCAAAATTACATCATCATCTGCAGTGAGATATGAAGAGATAAAATTGGCAGGAAAAAAAGAAAATGGAGAAGTTGCTCAAAGTTTTTAGTATTCTCGGTCCAATATATTTGTTTAATGTTCATAAATTTAATTTTTAAGTTAATTCAAAAAAATTTACATTATTCAATTTCTATTTTATCCAGCGATATAAGATTTTACGTCTCACTAATATACTAACATGGTATGATCTCTTACTCTCAACAAAATTTTGAACTAGTGTTATCTTCTCGTGCAGCAGCAGGCACAAGTTGTGGATCGCCAACTTTTTGGTGCCGCTAGAAAAAAAGAGGAGTTATCATTGTTCACTAGCCTCTACCCTTTTTTGTTGTTAGTTTGTTGAGTGAACATTGATTATCCACGTCATCCTTCACAATTCAATCTGCTTATTTAATCCTGTAAGGGGTAAGGTGGTACATACAAGTTTAGTTTTTGTTGCTTATTCTAGGGTATATAGAGATAGAGAGAGGGAGAGGGAGAGATGGATGGTGTTTCAGGTGTGAGAAAAGGTGGCTGGACTGTGGAGGAAGATGTTCTTCTAAAGCAATGCATTGAAACACACGGGGAAGGCCAATGGCATAAAATCTCACGTAGAGCAGGTTTCCCCTACTTCGGACTCAAGTCCACTGTTGCTTCATATCTCCTCTTCTTCAAAATAGTGTTTATACAGACAACTATTACTTGAACCCAAAATCTGTATTTAAAGTTATGAGCCTGGAAAAGATTAAGCTTATACTGCAGAAAATATTTCAGAAGATTCTGGACTTGTGAACATTCAATGATAATTCCTTTTTCTTTGTGATTCTAAACCATTGTCTATAATTCATTTTTGGTAGACTAAGTTTTTTTCTTTTAATTGTCTGTTGTACATTTCTTAGATTACAATAAAAGTAGAACGACTTTAACTATTTTATTGTTGTTTTTTATTAAAAAATTGCAGGACTGAACAGATGTAGGAAAAGTTGCAGACTCAGGTGGTTAAACTATCTGAAGCCAAATATAAAGACAGGACCGTTCGAAGAAGACGAAGTTGATCTTATGAAGAAGCTTCACAAGCTTCTAGGCAACAAGCAAGTTTAAAATTATTATTTAACTTTAAATACACGTTAAATTAATTAGATATTATGTGTACAGATTGATTATGCTTCCGTTTTCAATATTATATAATTCTTCGATACATTTAATTAAATTTAACATAAAATAACTTTTTGCATTTGTCAAAACAAAGAGGAGTCGTTTAAAAGATGCAAATTGAAAATAATGTGGTGAAAAAAATCATAGGATAATATAAACTAAAGTAAGATTTAAGAAGAGGGTGCAGTTAAATTATAGTCGAATATAATTATTAAGATGAACTAAAGAGTGCAAGAAAATCACGCAGATGGTCGCTAATTGCTGGAAGACTCCCTGGAAGAACAACGAACAGTGTGAAGAACTTCTGGAACGCAAGTCAACGCAGAAATGTAGTTTCGAAACCCAAATTAGAGACCAAATTCCGAGGAGTGGAGAAAACCCTAAAGACCAAAGCAGTAAGGCCACAACCTCGGTACCTCTCCAAGAATTTCATGTTCAAGTATGGGGTAAACAGTAGACAGTCTGGAGAGTTAAATGGACCCACCAACTCATCGTCGTCTTGCAAAGCTCATCATGCTCCAGATCCACGGGGGTCGGAGAATTATGAGATGGAGTTGTGGGACCAGGTGTTGGCCGAGATGGAGTACAACAATGGAGGAAGCACCTCCATTAGTTGGGCCGAGTCTTATCGGGAGCAGAAATGGAATGAAGTTTCTTTTAATATTGAACTTTGGGCTATCGACAACTAGGTCACTAATGCGTCATTACGAGTTTCTTTGAGAATTTTATGAATTAATGTAAATTTGGAATTGTATTTTGGACTTGATAATAAAATATTCTTTGTTCGTGTTTTTTTCTTCTTAAAATGGAGTTTTTTTTTTTTTATATAAATCTGAATTAAAGAGTCAAATCCAATTGGAAGCTTCAATCATTGAGAAGGAAACAACAAACATTTGTAAAATAAATAACAAACAAACCTAACGATCTAATCATGTTCAACATGAAAGAATTAGATCTAGTGCGGAATTGAGTAATCAAACGTACCTCTAGCCATTCTCGTTTGATATTTGAGTTTTGGTTCTTTTAAAACCAAACAAATCTCTCTCAAGATAATGTATTTAAAATTAAGATTCTGGCTTAAAGACCCATAAACCATTTTTATAGGTTCCTTTTATTTTCTCTAACCATCATAGAGAAAATTGCCTAATATGAGTAGTTAATAAATATGTCGTTTTTCTATAATTAAATATATTTATTAAACCACATAAAGGAGATAATTAATTCCAACATTCTCTCACTTGATTAAAATCGAAACATGTACCACAATGAGAAATATGACACATGAATCATAGTGATAAATCCTCTAATAAAATGAGTATTATCTTCCATGTATTACAATGCATTACATTTCTCAACAATAATTCATAAAATTTAATGAATAAACTCTATGTTTATTCTAGGTCAACTTTAACGATATTTCTCAAAGTAATCAATATGCGCATAATAAAAAAATCAAATATGAGAAATCATCACAAATAGAGTTTCACTACAACATTTGTTCTTTCAACAAAATAAAGGCATAAAACGGAACCAAGTCCCATTCGTTCTACATGATCCTTGAAATTCTTTGGTGGCATGTCTTTAGTCAAATGATCTACAATCATTAACTCAGTGTTAATGTGCTTAACGACCACTTTTTTTTTTCTTAACACATTCTCTAATAGCTAAGTACTTAATGTTGATGTGTTTACTTCGACTACTGCTTTTATTATTCTTAGCCATAAAGATCGCAATTGAGTTGTCACAAAACAATCCCAATGGCTTAGAGATAGAATCTACAATCCTAAGCCCAGTAATACAACTCATCAACCATACACCATGCGAAATAACCTCAAAACACGATACAAACTCGGCCTCCATGGTGGAAGTAGTAGTCAATGTCTGTTTTGCACTCCTCCACGATATAGCTCCATCAGCGAGCATGAAAGCATAACTAGATGTCAATTTCCTTGAATCAACACATCCGGCAAAGTCCGCATCGAAGTAACCTACCACCTCTAAAGTATCAGTCCGTCTGAACATAAACATGTAATCCTTCATTCCTTGAAAGTACCTCATCACTTTTTTTGTAGCCTTCCAGTGGTCCAAACCTGGATTACTATGATATATTCCCAATACCCCAACAATAAATGCAATGTCAAGTTTTGTACAGACCTGAGCATACATCAGGCTTTCAACAGCAGAAACATATGAAATGTTTTTCATTTGTTCCCTTTCGAGATCATTCATTGGGCATTGGTCCAAACCAAACTTATCACCCTTAACAACAGGAGCTACACTTGGTGAACAGTTTTTCATCCGAAATCTCTCCAAAATCTTATTGATATAGGTTTCTTGAGACAGACCCAAAAACTCCTCTATCTCTATCTCTATGTATCTTAATGCCAACGACATAAGACGCATCACCCATATCCTTCATGTCGAAATTCTTAGAGAGAAATTGTTTCACTTCATATAAAAAACCTTTGTCGTTAGCTACAAGTAAAATATCATCCACATACAGAACAAGGAGACAAAGCTTACTCTCATTGATCTTTTGGTATATACAATGATCCATAACGTTCTCTACAAAACCAAACGAAGAGACAACATCATGAAATTTCAAATACCATTGACGGGAAGCTTGTTTCAATCCATATATGGATTTCTTAAGCTTGCACACCAAATGCTCACCACTACTAGAGGAAAATTTTTCAGGTTGTTGCATGTATACCTCTTCTTCTAGTTCTCCATTGAGAAATGTCGTTTTCACGTCTATTTGTTATAATTCTAAATCAAAATGTGCAACTAATGTCATGATTATGCGAAGAGAATCTTTCCTAGATACAGGAGAAAATGTCTCCTTGTAGTAGATTTCTTCCCTTTGGGTGAATCTTTTAGTAACGAGTCTTGCTTTATATCTTTCAATGTTGCCCATTGAGTCTTTCTTTGTCCTAAAGACCCATTTGCATTCAATGATTTTTACACCATCAAGCAACGTGACAAGATCCCAGACTTCATTGACAGCCATAGAATCCATCTCATCCTTCATGGCATCATGCCAGAATCTTGACTCTAAACAACTTTATGGCTTGCAAAGACGTTTCAGGATCATTTTTGGCTCCGACATTAAAATTCGATTCTTACATATACACAACCTAATCACTAGGTATCGCTGACTTCTTTACTCTAGTAGATCTCCTTAATGTTGGATCAATATCATCTTGTAGAATTTATTGATTAACCGGTTGCATAACTATTTCAGGGAACTCTTGAACAATCTGATCTATGGACTCATTATCAATAACTTGTGGAATTTCAGCGATTGTTCTCACAACAGCCTCTTGGACTCAAGGGTTGTCGTGAATAAGAATCAATCTATCACTTGAGCACGATGGTTGCATTTCAAAATGATCTTTATTTGGAATGGTATTCCAAGATTAGTCGCTCCCATTGATCAAGTCATTCTCAAGAAATTTTGCAT
Organism: Begonia peltatifolia; assembly: GCA_022433055.1. NCBI lineage: Eukaryota > Viridiplantae > Streptophyta > Magnoliopsida > Cucurbitales > Begoniaceae > Begonia > Begonia peltatifolia. The sequence continues at coordinate 1,051,956 of CM039529.1, forward strand.
TTCTTGATTCCACAATTCTAGTGTTGTGAGAAGGACAATAGAATCTATACCCTTTAGATCTTTCGGCATATCTAATGAAATACTCACTAATAGTCCTTGGGTCCAGTTTCTTTTCTTGCAGATTATAGACTCTTACTTCACACGGACATCCCCAAATGTGTATGTCGCAAACTCAGTTTCCAATCTTTCCATAATTCAAATGGCGTCTTTGGGACAACCTTGGTTGAAACTCAGTTTAATATATACACAGCCGTCTTAAGAGTATCAGTCCACAATGACTTTGGAAGATTGGAGTAACTCTGCATACTCCGCACCATGTCCATCAATGTTCGGTTTCTTCTTTCTGCAACACCATTCTGGTTCGGAGAACCAGACATAGTGTATTGGGGCACAATCCCATGCTCTTGAAGAAACTTTGCAAATGGACTAGCCGCTTGTCCTTTCTTAGTGTTTCTACCATAATATTTACCACTTCTATTTGTTCTCACAATTTTAATTTGCTTATCGCACTGTTTCTCCACTTCCGCCTTGAAAACCTTAAAGGCGTCTAAAGCTTTATCCTTAGAATGAAGAAAGTAGATGTACATATATCGTGAGTAATCATCAATGAAAGAGATGAAGTATTTCGGACCATGCATATCCATATCAGGGCAACAAATATCTGAATGGATGATTTCTAAAATGGTTGTACTCCTCGTAGCACCTTTCTTGGATTTATTGGTTTACTTTCCCTTAATGCAGTCCACACACGTATCGAAATCAGTAAAATTTAAAATATTAAGTAATCCATTTTTTACTAATCTCTTAATCCTTCCAATAGAGATATGTCCCAATCTCCGGTGCCACAAAATAGAGGAATCCTCATTTATAACACAACGTTTTACTCCAGATTGAACATGTACAATATTATAAACAGTGTCATTTTGTAAATTAATAGAGAAAAGACCATTCAACAATGTACCAGTCCTAACATTACTAGATTTATAAAACAGATCAAACGATGTTGCATAAAAGTTGAAAGAGTATCCCAATGGTACAAGTTTTGAAACAGAAATTAAATTCCAAAAAAAGTTAGGAACATAAAAGGTCTTTTCTAAATACAAATTAAAACCATTACTTAAAATTAAACAGCATGTTCCAATTGCCTGCACACGTGATTGCATCCCATTTTTGGAATAGATGCCTTCTTCATTTGGCGTTGGTTTCCTTAGGTTTCGCATACCCAATAAGGTATTAGAAACATGGATTGTTGAACCATAATAAATCCACCATGTATTATAATTAATATCAGCCATATTAGATTCATAACAGACAAAAGAGATCAAGTTACCTTTCTTCTCAAGCCATATCAGAAACTTCGGGCAATTTTTCTTAATGTGTCATTTCTTGTTACAAAAAAAGTACCTTATATCCTTCGGGTCTTTCTTAATCCCTCCAGTTACCGGTATTTTCCCTTTCCCCTTTGGCTTACGAGCTTTCTGGTCCTCATACGTAACTGTAAATGTACTCTCTCCCAAATCGATCGCCAGCCTATTTTCTTCCTGAGCACACATGGTTATAAGCTCATTAAATGATCATTTCTCCTTATGTGTGTTATAGGAGATCTTAAAAGCTGCATATGCTGAGGAAGGGTCGCCAGTATGTAATGCACTAAGAAAGATCTTGACATCTCAACCTCAAGTCTTTTAAGCTGAGCCGCAATGTCCCGTAGCTTCATGACGTGTTCACGCATACTTTTTATTGTAGTGAGCCTTGTGGATGTGAACTTGATTATAAGGGTACTGGCAAGAACTTTATTAGAAGACGCGAACTGCTCATCAATCGCCTTCAATAATGTTTTGACATTTTTATGCTCCTCAATCGAACCACGAATACTCTAAGATATTTTAGTCTTTATAAACATCATAGTTAGATGGTTAGATTGATCTCATCGTTCATGAAGAGTTAAATCATCCAGAGTACTCTCATCATCAATGATTGGCTCGTCTTTCCTTATAGCATCGTCAATATCCAAGCATCCTAAATGAAGAAGAATCCTCTCTTTCCAGACCTTATAATTATCACCCACAAGTTTGAGAATCTCACACTTGATATCAGAAACACTATCAGTTATCATAACTGCATAAAATTCAATCACACATGTTTATAAATTTAAATGAGACAAATAAACACAAATCATATTTTACCAACGTAAATCATGCTTAAATAAAAATGCATCTAATGGCATAAAATTTGTCTGTGGACTAAAGATTTAGTTCAGTCAGATACATTTATAACTTTATAATAAAACTATCAAATCATGTTCATTTTCCGAACTCCTCTGGGTAAATTAGAAAGTATGATATGATATTTCATCCTAATCAATCACACAAACATAATAGAATTCCTATGAGATAAAATCTATTATATTAATTGCAAATAATGTCTTAATATGATTCTAAATACTTATATTTGATTTAGCCTAATTAAAGATGTTGTGGTTACTCTCTAATTAGTTCAATCGCATGAATCATTTAACATTAAATTTAATTCACAATAATGTTTATATTTTAGGCATATTATATGCATTTCGTATAATATGCCTAAAATATAAACAATGTGAATTGATAAAATTAATATGCCTAAAATATAAACAATGTTCATATAATATGCCTAAAATATAAACAATGTGAATTGATAAAATTAATTTAAATGCTCAAATATTTAAATTATTTTAGTGCATAAGGAAAATAATTGCATACAATATGCATTTCGTATGATATGATATCTTTATTTTGTGTTGTTGCACTAGAAAGAAGTAATAGGGCTGATTTTCAATTGGCCCAGGAAAGTCCCAGGCCTTAACCACAAAGATGTGATCTGGGAAACTGAAACAATGGGCTGAGAAGAATCAGGTCCATTCATTAATTCATTTTATTACTTTTGGGAAACAGAAACAATGGGCTGAGAAGAATCAGGCCCATTCACTTGAAAATATGGTTACTTTGGTCATTACAGAATAATCCACCGGTAACACAAAATGATGAACGATTGTTCATCATCTTCAACCTTTAGCCGGTTCCAAACGACACCCGAATGTAAACTCGGTGGTTTTTCCATCAATATCAACACCAAAATCATACTCCATTCAAATAATAGAAATCAAATTCTATAATGATTTCCAACATCAAAATCCAAAACAAAACACAAAATATATATGTCCTAATTTCAAAATCTCCATTAATAAAAAAACAGATGTTACTAGATGCTCTGATACCAAATGTAAAATAAATAACAAACAAACTTAACGATCTAATCATGTTCAACATGAAAGAATTAGATATAGTGCGAAATTGAGTAATCGAACGTACCTCCAGCCATTCTCGTTTGATATTTTAGTTTTGGTTCTTTTAAAACCAAACAAATCTCTCTCAAGATGGTGTATCTAAAATTAAAATACTGACTTACAGACCCAAAAATCATTTTCATACATTACCTTTATTTTCTCTAACCATCATAGAGAAAATTGCACATAATATGAGTAGTTAATATACATGTCATTTTTCTATAATTAAATGTATTTATTAAACCACGTAAAGGAGATAATTAATTCCAACAACATTAACAAGATTCTACCCGCTACAACCCAATTGCCTTCAATACCCTTTCTGCAATATTTCTTTTCAAAGAAACTGTCTTCTACGTTCTCAAACGCATCATCCTAAAATATTTTAAGCTTAGTTGTGAAATCAGCAAATTGGAACGATCCACCTCACCACCACAATAGTTGTAAACCCATTTGATTTTGAAAGTGCTTCAATAAATTCTAAAGAAATATCTTCTCATACCGTAGTTAGAATTGATAAAGGTTGCAGAAGACCCATGAAGCTCGATGATTCCCCTTTGTTACGTTGACAAATAGTACACTCAGAAACAAATTTGTGCACATCCTTGCAGAACCCCTTCCGATAAACATTATCGTAGATCCGTGTAAATATTCTCAAAATGCCAGAATGTCCGCTAATGGGAGAAGAATGGAATGTCTGTTTTAAAGAACACAATGAATGAAGTAGAATCCGACTTTCAAATAATAAAACTCCATTTTGCAAGGAATAATAGTGGTTGGTATTAGTTCCGCCTTGAATGGCCATTTTTACAGCTGACAACTTCTCTAGCAAAATTTCCTTACCTAACAAAACCATATCGAGAAGTTAAGCTGTAACGACTCAAAAAATGACTTGCCAATTTCCGATCTGTTCTCTCTCTCTCTCTGCTCTAATATCATCTCTGTAGCGCCCCAAAAACTTTCACGGTTTCCCGTACACTCGCTACTACTACTCCCACAAATACGCTCGGGATGAATTCGAGTAAAAATTTAAAATTTTGTTCCTCGACTTAAAACGACATTTTTGAAAATGTTTAAAATCGTCGAAGCAGAAGACTTTGATTAAAATCAGTTTAAATAGAATTCGAGTTTCCTAAAACATAAAAATCATTTTCGGTCAATCCCCTGCAAACATCGGTCGACACTTCATTATTCTCTGTTTTCATCGGTCGACACCTCCCTTCTCCTCACACTAACCGGTCGACACTCGTGAACACCGATCGACACTTCATTACTCTCTGTCTGCATTGGTCGATCCTTGAGGTTGACACTTTCGCTTATTTTACACTACCGGTTGACATTTGTGAACACAGGTCGATACTTCATTTCTCTCTGTCCGCGTCGATCGATCCTTGAGGTCGAAATCTCGCTTATTTTACACTACAGTCGATACTTGTGAACACTGGTCGATACTTCATTTCTCTCTGTCCGCGTCGGTTGATCCTTGAGGTCGAAATCTCGCTTATTTTACACTACAGTCGACACTTGTGAACACTGGTCGACACTTCATTTCTCTCTGTCAGCGTCGGTTGACCCAAGCGGTCGACACCTACATAGTTTGGTCGACCCTCTTACGTGCAGGTCGACACTCTGTACGCATTTTCCCACTAAGCGGTTGACACCTTCTAAAGACCGGTCGACACTTGCTAGGCTTGGTCGACCACTCAGCCTATAAGTCGACACTTTCTTCACTGAATTTTGCCTAAAAACCTTATTCTTTCAAAGAAACCACTGAAATTCAACTCAACGATCAAATAACAAAACGTACACTTTTCCATCAACTCAAAATCATTATTTACATAGAAAAACGACTACTAAAATTTGAAATTCATCTATACTTCCACATGACTCCAATCGACTAAAAATAACTCAAAACGACTCAAAACAATTTTGACTAAACTCGAATTAACTAATCTCCCTCACATACCCCCGCCCTGGTCAAAATACCCCAACAGCAAGCCGGACCGTCCACGAGCGCACTTCTCCAACCGCTTCCTAGTCCTGGGCACGCTCTGAGTACTTACTAGCTACTGCCTCGTCACCTATATCACAGAACTCATCTATTAGCCTAATGTTAAGTGAGTGATATACATAAAAACTTAAATACTGAAAACAAACATATCCTAATATATGCAGTTTCTACAATTTCGTTTCTACTTTCGTTGTCGTCTCTTTCTTACGTCTTCTTCATCTTCTTACTACTGGGTTCTTCTTTATGTGCTAGATCAAGGTAACAAATCTCGCGGTCCACCTCTCGGGACAAGGCCACCATGTAAAGCGGGAGAAGAAGTGATACACATCGCGGTCCACCTCTAGGGACAAGATCACTCAACCCTACCATCATTATCTTCTTACGTATATTTTCATTTCATTCGTCTCATCCTACTGTTTTATTTCGTAAAAACATGGAAATTTATTTTCGTTTCGTTGTCATACTTTAAAACCATGATGCAGAATCACTAAACCGTAATATAAAATAAATATGCATGCATCCTACCGAACTATGATATAGGTTTGATGGCAAAACACCTACTGCACTACTTACACTACTTAGCTGGCGTCCTTAATAATTCGTATCTCGAAATTTGAAGTTCGCTCGCTAAACCGGGGAACTTATAAAACCACACATCATCAATTTTACTTTCCTTCCAACTTGTAAAACTCTAAAGCAAATAACAATTTAACATCTAATCTATCTAAATCTGAATTCCAACTCAATTTCTGACCAACCTTCGGAAATGCATAACTTATCCAATACTTGTCTGATTTGGACGATTCGAAATGTAACAGACCATTGAGAACGTCTAATTCCTAACGGTCTAATTCAATTCCTAATCCAACACTTAGACCTTAACCGAATGTGGTCTAACGGAAACCATTCCGTAATATGAGTATTCGGCTATCCAAACACTCATTCTTCACCATAAAACTCATAATCTACTCCTACTTCTACTTTAAACACCAATACACGAATAGAAATCAACTCTAACTTCAAATTCTCATATCTCCCTCCTAGGTTTCAACACTTCACCATAAAACTCATAATCTACTCCTACTTCTACCTTAAACACCAATACACGAATAGAAATCAACTCTAACTTCAAATTCTCATATCTCCCTCCTAGGTTTTAACAAAACTACCTAATACTCCCTCTAACTTCACTTTTATCACTCAAAACAACTAAAGAATCATCTATCTACTAAGAACTAATTAAGACTTACCGTAGATTGAAAATCGATGAAGGAAGATCATCGCTTGAGAAGAGGTATCGTCGAGTAAGTGTTTCACGCGAGAGAAGGGAGAAGAATTCACCGAGGGGAAGGGGGTTTTCTCTATCTCTTTCTCTTTTTTTTTCATAATTATTAATTATATTATTTAATATAATTGATCCTAATTACTATTTCATCCTCAATCCTTAATTTTCCAACTGAACGGTTATTTGGTTCGTTTCCGGTTGGATTCTTAAAATCTTCTATTCTCTGTTAACATCAAAATAATCTGTTACTTAATGGTAGAAAATCTCCACTCTCGATTCTGACTAAAACTCCACCGATTACAATTACGTAAATCCAAAAATTGTTCTAGCGAAAAATTCCGGGTGTTACATTCCACCCTTCTTAAAGAAATTTTGACCTCAAAATTTGTTACCTAAACAACTATGGATAGCGGCGTATCATGTCCTGTTGCCACTCCCAAGTTATTTTTTCTACGTTGTGGTTGCGCCATAGGACCTTCACTAGTGATATTTCCTTGTTGCGTAAGATCTTTACTGCATAATCCAGAATCTCCATTAGCTTCTCCTCATACGTCAAAGTAGGTTTAATCTCTATATCCTGTTGCTCCACAACGTGAGAAGGTTCTCGAATACACTTCCTCAACATAGATACGTGGAATACATTGTGAATCCCATCCATTGAGGCTGATTGTTGTAGCTGGTAAGCTGTTTTCGCTATTCTCTTCGTAATAGGAAACGACCCAATGTATGTGGGGTTTAACTTGCCTCTTTTTTCTAATCATGCAACTCCCTTGAATGGAGAGATCCTGAGGAAGACTTCGTCGTCCACTTCAAATTCTACCTCTCTCCTCCGACGATCTACATAACTCTTCTGTCGGCTTTGAGCTGTTAAGATCCGTTGTTTAATAAATGTAATCTTTTCTGCAGTTTGTTGCAGAATATCTGGACCAATCAGTCGTGCTTTGCCGACTTCGTCTTAATATAATGGAGACCTGTACTTTCTCTCATACAGAGCCTCATAAGGAGCCATACCTATCGTAGCCTGAAAGCTATTATTATAAGAAAACTCCACCAATTATAGGTATTTGCTCTATGAACCTTGAAACTCCAATACACAAGCTCGAAGCATATCCTCCAACGTCTGAATGGTTCTCTCGGATTGACTGTACGTCTGAGGATGAAATGCCGTACTAAAATTGAGCTGCGTATCCATAGCTTTGTGCAAACTCTTCCAGAACTTCGATGTAAATCTCGGGTCTCTATCTATAATCGTATGATCTCTTGAATATATAGTTCGGCGAACTGGTCCATAGAGTACGTCATCTTTACAGGCAGAAAATGAGCTGACTTGGTTAATCGATCCACAATTACTCATATGCCATCATAACCCTTTGTTGTCCAAGACAATCCTACAATAAAGTCCATCGATATCTGTAACACTCGAAATTTTCCGCTTAAACTAATTTTTGGATTTACGTAGTTGTAATCGGCGGAGTTTTGGTCGGAATTGAGAGCGGAGAATTTATATCCTCAAGTGTAAGATTATTTTGGAACTAATAATGAAGGAGAAATTTTAAGAATTCAACCGGAATCGGATTGTATAACAGATTTATTAAACGGTTAAGGGTTAAGGGAGGAATAGTAATTAAGATTATTATTATTATTAAAAACAAATAAGTAAAAATAGCAGAACATCTTGCGGTGCTTCTTCTCCCCTCAGTTTCCCTCTTCCCTCCGCGTAGAATCCTTCCTCTTCAGCTCTTCTCCTTTCAGCAGCCGACGATTTTTCTTATTCCTCTGTTTATTCAAATCAACGGTAAGTTTTAGTTAATTACTAGTAGATAGTTAGTATTTTAGTTGTTTCGAGTGTTAAAACCGCAATTAGCGGGAGTGTTGGAGAGTTTTGGTGAAAATCTAGGAGGGAGCTTTGAGAAATTGAAGTTAAAATTTGATTTCTATCAATATGTTGGTGGTTAAGCTAGGAGTAGGAGTAGATTATGAGATTTTAGAGGAAAGATTGAGCGTTGGGGTGGCCGAATGCTCGAGTTGTGGAACGACTTCCGTTCGGCCACATCCAACCAAGTTGTGGATGTCCCATTTGGAAATGGATGAGACTATTAGAAGCTAGACGTCCTGTGGAACCTGTAGCACTTTGGATCTTCCAATTCGGACGAGTATTGGAGAAGTTATGAAATTTTGAAGGTTAGTTGGGAATTGAGTTAGGATTTCGGTTTAGGCCGAGTGGAGGTTTAGTTGTTGTTTCCTTTAGAGTTTTACAAATTTAATGGAAAGTAAAGCTAATAGATGTGTGGTTTTATAGGTTTTTCCAGTTAGCATACGAAGTGCGAGGAATTTTTAGGACGCTAGGTAAGTAATGTAGTAGGAGTTTTGTCTTCGGGCCTACACCACAGTTCAGTAGGATGCATTGCACGTTTACTTTATGTTATGCTTTAATGGTTATGCATAATTGTTTTAAATTAGGAGAACGAGACGAAAATGAATTTTCATGTTTTTACGAAGTGACATAGTAGGGTGTGATGAGACAAACGAAATGAGAAGATACATAAGAAGATAATGAAGGTGAGGTTGAATGACATTGTCCTATGAAGGGGACCACGTCCTATGAGGGGGACCGCGAGGTGTGTTACTCTTCCCCCGCTTTACGTGATGACATTGTCTTATGAGGGGGACAACGTTTTATGAGGGAGATTGCGAGGTGTGTTACTTTACTAGACTGAAGTTGGCTCTGTCCTATGAGGGGGACCGCGAGATGTGTCACCTTAGTCTAGCGCGTAAAAAGGAACCCAGTAGTAAGATGATAAAGAAGATGTAAGAAAGAGACGAAAACCAAAATAGAGATTAAACAGTAGAAACTGCAAATGTTGGGATGTATTTGTTTTCAGTGTTTATGTTTTATGCATTACTTATTTAGCATTAGGCTAATAGTTGAGTTCTGTGATGTAGGTGACGACGCCATAGTTGGTGAGTACTTCGAGCATGCCCAAAACTAGGAGGCGGTTGGGGGAGTATGCACGTGGACGATCTGGCCACCTGTGAGGGCGTTTTAACTATGGTAGGCATAAGTATGGATTTTGGGAGTGTAATTGAGAGGGTTTTAAGTTGTTTTGAGTCGAATGAGTGTATAGAAGGATTTCAAACTTGAGTACTCGTTTTCTTTATGTAAATAATAATTTGAGTTGATGAAAAAGTGTGTGTTGGTTTATTATTAGCGTTGAGTCGAAATCCTGTTGATTTTGAGAAGTTTTTTAAGGTTTTTAAACAGAGATATGGGGAGGAAGTGTCGACCGATAGACTCAGTGGTCAAACAGACCCTGCAAGTGTCAACCGAGAGGGTCAACTTGCCCAGGCAGAGTCGAAGTAAGTGTCGACCCCTGGTTGTAGGTGTCGACCGGTAGTGTAAAAATTGCAGTGGTGTCGACCTCGAGGGTCGACCTGCACGGGCGGAGAGGATCGGAGTGTCGACTTGCGAAAGTAAGTGTCGACCGCTCTCTGAGATGAGCGTAGAAGTGTCGATCGACGAGAAGACCTAGGAGAAACCTGGTATCGTCCGGCGTTTCCCAGTGTCGACCGATGAAAAACCCGAGACATCCCGAGTGTCGACCGGCGTTCGCTAGTGTCGACCGGTGTCTCTGTTTTATGTTGCTTAAAATGGAGTTTTATTCGAACTGATTTTAATTAATTTTTCTGCTGCGATGCCGTTTAAAATACTTTCAAAAATGTCGTTTTAAACCGAGGAACAAAAGTTTTAAATTTTATTCAAATTCTTTTGAGCATAGTGAGTGAGTAGTAGAAGTGAACGAACTGGAAACGAGTAGGTTTTCTGGGCGTTACAGTTATGGTATCAGAGCTAAATAGTCAAAATGTTCAAATGATTACCTAACACCGCCGATCGCCGCACAACGTGCTTCGACAACTGTAAGTGTTTAAGTATAGTTTTAGTTATTAGATGCTTATGAGAGTAATTAACCTTGTTCAGGAAATTAGCTAAGATGTCTAGACGACAATGACGCCCACGAGTACTGAGAGAGCCAACCGAACCAAGAAGTGAGGATGATTCCATGACGATCAGGCAGTTAACTAAGTTGGTGAACAGACAGTCTCAGCAATTAGGAATCTTACTGAGTCGGGAGGTGCAAGGAAGTGTAGGTTCTAGTTCAGGTCATGATCAGTCAAGAGATAGATTTCGGAGGTTACGACCCCCGAAGTATGAAGGACAGTCGTTGGACCCAATAGCTGCAGAGGAATGGCTTCGTACATGGAAAGCATGTTCAGATATACGACGGTGGAAGAAGAGGACAATGTCTCGCTAGCCACCCTCCATCTAGCGAAAGACGCCCGATTTTAGTGGGAGTCCATGAAGACCACAGTTGAAGGGTAGCATGTGACGTGGAAAAAGTTCAAGGAGATATTTTATGACAAGTACTTCAACAGCACAGTGCAAGCGGCCAAAATGATGGAGTTTGTACAGTTAAAACAGACCGGGTCGGTGACTGAGTACAACTGACAATACGAGTCCTTATCTCGGTTTTGCCAGTAGTTTAGTGAGCCGGAATGAAGACAAGGTGTTTCAGTATGTGCAGGGACTAAAGCTGGAAATATACAAGGGAGTAAAGATAACCGCAACTCAGGAGGTGCCCTATTTGAAAGTGGTGGTTAAGGCATTAGAAGTGGAGGAGGCTAAGATGAAATGTATTAAGCAGCGAGAGGCTTCCAGGAGATTCTTCAAGGAGGTTGCCCCACAACAGAGCAAAAGTGTCTTCCAGCAACAACATAGGGGTACTAAGAGATTAAGCGAATGATCAAGCAGCCAAGGCAATAGCAAAAGACCTCAAGGGCCGGTGCAGTACCCCCAGTGCCCTAAGTGCTTGAGATATCACCCACGTGAGTGCAGACTAAACCCGGGAAAGTGCTGCAACTGTAATGAAGCTGGCCACTTGGCTAAAGATTGCTCGAAGCCCAGAGTGACTCGGTGTTTCAACTGTAACGAAGTGGGCCACGTCAGCAAAGATTGCCCAGCTCTAAAGAAAGGTCCGACACGTTCAACACCGAGAGTATTTGCCATGATCGAGTCGGGCGAGGATGATCAACCAGCCATAGTGTCAGGTACTATATTGGTAAACTCTGTACCTGCATATACTTTGATTGATTCTGGTGCGACGCACTCATTCGTGGTTAAGTTGGATGTATGGCCTGCGTCAACGGACTATAGTTACGAGGTAATGTTACTTTCTGGTGGGCGTATGCACTCAAATCAAGTGGTGTGAGATAGCGAAGTGTCGGTGGGAAGCAAGAATTTATCGGCTGATCTCATTATTATGGGTATAACTTGATACGACATGATATTGAAAATGGATTGGCTGTTCAAGCACTACGCTATAATTGACTATAGAGCAGGCACGGTGAGTTTTCAACTGCCGGATAGTGAGAAGCATACCTTTCAGGCCGCGAAGAATGCCCGGAAGATATCTGTCATGGCGCCTGTCAGTGCTCGTCAAGTTTTGATTGGTGAGTCTTTCGATTTTCTCGCCAGTCTTATAAATATGCAAATTTCTAAGGATTCAAGGCCGTAGGATGTTTTAATTGTTCAAGATTTTCCTGAAGTTTTTTTAGATGATTTACCCGGTTTACCTCCGGATCGAGAGATAGAATTTGCTATAGATGTATATATTCGGGAGCTGAGCCGATTTCAAAAAATCCTTATAGATTGGCACCAGCGAAACTGAAAGAGTTAAAGAAACAATTAGAAGAGTTGGTGGAAAAAAGATTTATACGCCTTAGCTTTTCGCCGTGGGGCGCACCGATCTTTTTTGTCAAGAAGAAGGATGGGTCGTTACGAATGTGCATTGACTACAGGGAGTTGAATAAGCTGACGATTAAGAACAAGTACCCTTTGCCGAGAATAGACGATCTATTTGATCAACTCCAGAGTGCACGAGTGTTTTCGAAAATTGACTTGAGATCGGGGTATTATCAGTTGAAGGTCAGACCAGAAGATATTTCAAAGACGAATTTTTGAACGCGTTATGGGCATTTTGAATTTTTGGTGATGTCATTCGGACTGACGAATGCCCCAGCCGCCTTTATGGACCTGATGAACAGAGTCTTCCATGACTATCTCGATAAATTCGTTATAGTATTTATTGATAATATATTGGTGTACTCCCGTAGTGAAGAGGATCATAAAGAGCACTTGAGGTTGGTGTTGGTGAGTTTGAAGCGACACCAACTTTATATGAAGTTTTCAAAGTACGAATTTTGGCTGGAAGGATTAAGTTTCTGGGACATGTCATCTCGAGCGATGGCATATCAATTGATCCAGCAAAGATTCATGCAGTTAAAGGGTGGCTACAACCGAAGAATGTCACGGAGATACAGAGTTTCCTCGGGTTAGCAGTTTATTACAAGAGGTTTATTGAAGGATTTTCGAAGATTGCGCGCCTCTGACCCATTTCACGAGAAAAAGTGTGAAGTATCTGTGGTCCAAGGATTGCGAGCACAGTTTCCAGACATTGAAGAAGAGATTGACTACTGCTCCAGTTTTGACGCTTCCTATCGAGGACGAAAAATTTAGTATTTATTGTGATGCTTCCAAGGTAGGCCTCAGATGTGTGCTAATGCAAGAAGGGAAGGTGACAGCCTACGCCTCTAGGCAGCTGAAGATTTACGATCAGAATTATCCGACACACGACCTAGAGTTAGCCGCGGTAGTCTTCACACTAAACATTTAGAGATATTATCTGTATGGACAGCCGTGTGAAGTATATTTAGATCACAAGAGTTTGAAGTATATCTTTTCTCAGAAGGAATTGACTATGAGGCAGCGACGGTGTTTGGAATTCGCGAGAAAGGCTACGATGTTGAGATTAAATACCACCCCGGCAAGGCAAACATGGTTGCTGATGCATTGAGTAGAGTGACGGCGTCAACGTCAGCTATGACTTCAGGCATGCCTTTAGTCTTGGATGGGGAGTTTTAGAAATTCAACTTAGAAGTGGTGTCGAGTGTCTCAGCCATGTTATCGGCTATGTTCATACAACCTACGATTTTGGAGAAGATTAAGCAGGTCCAGAAGGACGACGCTGAATGCGAAGAAATTAAGTCAAGTATGGCTTCCAACGACAGGTCGGCATTCAGTTATTCAGACGACAGAATTTTTAAGTTTCGAAATAGGTGGTTTGTTCCGAGTAACGAAGAACTACAGAGATAAATACTGGCTGAAGTTCACTCTTCGAGATTTTCTGTGCAATCCAGGAAGTACCAAGATGTACAGAGATCTTAAGAAGCATTATTAATGGCCCGATATGAAGAAGATTGTGGCGAAGTATGTTGAGGTGTGCTTGGTTTGTCAGCAGATAAAGGCTGAACACCAGAGGCCAGTGAGAAAGCTACAACCATTGCCTATTCCCGAGTGGAAGTGGGAGTAGATATCGATGGATTTTGTTGTTGAATTACCTCGGACAACAAAAGGTTATGATGGCATATGGGTAGTTGTGGATCCGTTAACCAAGTCACATTTTCTGCCAGTGAAGATGACATATTCTATGGACCAATTCGCCGAGCTATATGTACAGGAAATCGTACAGTAGCACGGAATTCCGACCTCAATCGTATCAGATAGAGACTTGAGATTTACGTCAAAGTTTTAGAAGAGTTTGCACAAGGCTATGGGTACGCAGCTCAATTTTAGCACGACATTTCATCCTCAGACGGATGGTCAATCTGAGAGGACCATTTAGATACTGGATGATATGCTTCGAGCTTGCGTACTTCAATTCCAGGGTTCATGGAGCAGATGCCTACCATTGGTGAAGTTTTAGTATAACAACAGCTTTCAGGCTATGAGAGGTAGGGCTTCGTATGAGGCTCTCTACGGCAGGAAGTGCAGATCTACGATATGTTGGGATGAAGTCGGCGAGGCAGGATTGGTTGGTCCGAATATTTTGCAGCAGACAGTAGAGAAAATTGCATTTATTCGACAGCGAATTTTAACTGCTCAAAGTCGACAGAAGAGCTATGCAGATCGTCGGAGAAGAGAGTTAGAATTCGAGGTGGGAAATATAGTTTTCCTGAATGTTTCGCCATTAGAAGGAGTTGTGAGATTCGGAAAAATAGGCAAGTTGAACCCAAGATTCATTGGACCATTTCCTATTACGAAGAGAATAGGAAAAACAGCTTACCAGCTGCAGCTACCAGCCTCGATGGATGGCATCCACAATGTATTTCACATATCCATATTGAGAAAGTGTACACGAGATCCCTCTCACGTCGTGGAACAGCAGGATATAGAGGTTCAACCCACATTGACGTATGAAGAGAAGTCAGTGGAGATTCTGAATTATGCAGTGAAGATTTTACGCAACAAGGAGATTCCACTGGTGAAAGTATTATAGCTCAACCATATGTAGAAGAAGCAACCTGGGAGGGACAACAAGACATGATGAGCCGGTATCCAGAGTTGTTTAGGTAGCAAATTTTTTAGGACAAAATGTTTGTAAGGAGGGTGGAATGTAACACCCAGAATTTTCCGCTTAAACTAATTTTCGGATTTACGTAGTTGTAATCGGCAAAATTTTGGTCGGAATTGAGAGCAAAGAATTTCTATCCTTAAGTGTAAGATTATTTTGCGACTAATGATGAAGGAGAAATTTTAAGAATTCAACCGGAATCGAACAGTATAACAGATTTATTAAACGGTTAATGGTTAAGGACGGAATAGTAAGTAAGATTATTATTATTATTAAGTAAAAATGGCAGAACACCTTGCGGTGCTTCTTCTCCCCCTTGTTTCCCTCCTCCCTCATCCGCGCAGAACCCTTCCTCTTCAGCTCTTCTTCTTCCAGCAGCCGACGACTCCTCTTATTCCTCTGTTTCTTCAAATCAACGGTAAGTTTTAGTTAGTTCTTAGTAGAGTTAATATTTTAGTTGTTTCGAGTGTTAAAACCGCAGTTAGCGGGAGTGTTGGAGAGTTTCAGTGAAAATCTAGGAGGGAACTGTGAGGAATTGAAATTAAAATTTGATTTCTATCAATATGTTGGTGGTTAAGCTAGGAGTAGGAGTAGATTACGAGATTTTAGGGGAAAGATTGAGCGT
Source organism: Begonia peltatifolia (assembly GCA_022433055.1). Taxonomy (NCBI): domain Eukaryota; kingdom Viridiplantae; phylum Streptophyta; class Magnoliopsida; order Cucurbitales; family Begoniaceae; genus Begonia; species Begonia peltatifolia. Next base: position 1,067,667 of record CM039529.1, read on the forward strand.
TGGGGTAGCCGAATGCTCGAGTTGTGGAACGGCTTCTGTTCGGCCACATCCGGCCAAGTTGTGGACATCCCATTTGGAAATGGATTATATCATTAGAAACTAGACATCCTGTGGAACCTGTACTATTTTGGATCTTCCAATTCGGACGAGTATTGGAGAAGTTATGAAATTTTGAAGGTTAGTTGGAAATTAAGTTAGGATTTCGGTTTAGGTCGAGTGGAGGTTTAGTTGTTGTTTCCTTTAGAGTTTTACAAATTTAATGGAAAGTAGAGCTAATAGATGTGTGGTTTTATAGGTTTTCCCAGTTAGCGTACGAAGTTACGAAGTGCGAGGAATTTCTAGGATGCCAGGTAAGTAATATAGTAGGAGTTTTGCTTTCGGGCCTACATCACAGTTCAGTAGGATGCATTGCACATTTACTTTATGTTATGCTTTCATGGTTGTTCATCACTGTTTTAAAGTAGAAGAACGAGACAAAAATGAATTTCCATGTATTTATGAGATGAAAACTGTAGGATATGAGTAGTGCAGAACGAAACTGAGAAGATACGTAAGTAGATAACGAAGGTAGGATTGAGTGGCATGGTCCTACGAGGGGAGCCGTAAGGTATGCCATTTCTTCTATCACTTTACGTGATGGCTCTGGTCCTACGAGGGAGATTACGAGGAGTACTACTTTACTAGGCTAAGGTTGGCTCTGTCCTATGAGGGGACCGTGAGATTGGTCACCTTGGTCTAGCGCGTAAAAAAGAACCTAGTAGTAAGAAGATAAAGAAGATGTAAGAAAGAAACGAAAACAAACGTAGAGACGAAACTGTAGAAGCTGCATGTGTTAGGGGGTGTTTGATTTAGTGTGTGTTTATGTGCATTACTTACTTAGCATTAGGTTAATAGTTGAGTTCTGTGATGTAGGTGATGAAGCGATAGCTGGTGAGTACTCAGAGCGAGCCCAGAACTAGGAGGCAGTTGGAGGAGCACGCTCGTGGATGATCTGGCCGGCTGTTATGGCAATTTTAACGTGGTATTAATAGGTAGGGGTGTAGAGGTCGAGTCAAAGTCGTTTTGAGTCATTTTGTAAAGAAAATAGACTTCAAATGTTCAGTAGTAGTCTGGATGTATTTAACGATTTTCAGTTGATTGTTAGGATGATGGTTTCGTTGTTTTTAACGTCGAGTCGAAATTGATTGTATTGGGAAAAATTGAGGTTTTATTGAGGTTCTGTGAGGAAAGTGTTGACTGGTAGGCTTAGTGGTCGACCAGACCCTATAAGTGTCGACTGCGAGGGTCGACCTGCGCGGGCAGAGCTGAAGTAAGTGTTGACCTATGGTTGTATGTGTCGACCGGTAGTGTGAAAAATGGTAGCGGTGTCGACCACGAGGGTCGACCTGCACGGACAGAGAGGATCAAGGTGTTAACCTACGGCTGTAGGTGTCGACCAGAAATGAAGGAGATGCTGGAGGTGTCGACCGCGAGGGTCGACCGATGGAAACAGAGAGGATTGAAGTGTCGACCGCTAAAGAGAAGTGTCGACCGGTTTGAGGGTGAGTTGAAGGAGGTCCATCGTGAGGGTCAACCTGTGCCAACAGAGATGGACAAAGTGTCGAATGACGACGATAGGGGTCGACCGAAAATGTCTGTTAATGTTTTAAAGACTTGATATTCTATTTAAAATGATTTTTAACCAAAAGTCTTCCGGTGCATGGTTTTCAATCGATTTTAAAAGTGTTGTTTCAAGTCAAAAAATAGGTTTCAAATTTTTAAACGAATTTTATCGGTGGATCATGAGTAAGAGCAGTGAGTAGTAGTGGTTAGCGAACCAGGAATCGTGGTAAGTTTTCGGGACGTGACATGGTGCCGCTTCAAAGTTTCCAACACCAACCTCAAGTACTCTTTATGATCCTTCACACTACGAGAGTACACCAATATATCATCAATAAACACTATAACCAATTTATCGAAATAATCATGGAATACCCTGTTCATCATGTGCATGAAGGCGGTTGGGGCATTCGTCAGTCCGAAAGACATTACCAAGAATTCATAAAGCCCATATCACGTCTGCAAAGCCGTCTTCAGAATATCTTCTGGCCTGATCTTCAGCTGATAATAATCTGATTTCAGGTCAATCTTTGAAACACTCGTGCACCATGAAGTTGATCAAATAGATCGTCTATCCTTGGCAGAGGGTACTTGTTCTTAATCGTCAACTTATTTAACTCCCGGTAGTCGATGCACATCTGTAAGGATCCATCCTTCTTTTTGACAAATAAGATCGGCGCGCCCCACAGTGAAAAACTAGGGCGTAAATCCTTTCTCACCAACTCTTCTAATTACTTCTTTAACTCTTTCAGCTCCGTTGGTCCCAATCTATAAGGATTCTTCGACACCGGCTCAGCTCTTGGATATACATCTCTAGCAAACTCTATTTCTCGATCCAGAGACAAATCGGGTAAATCGTCTAAAAAAACTTCAGGGAAGTCTTGAACAATCAAAACATCCTGCGATTTTGACTCCCTAGAAACTCGTACATCAATAACATTGGCGAGAAAGCTAAAAGACTCGCCAATTAAAACTTGATGAGTACTAATGGGCGCCATGACAGATATCTTTTGGACATTCCTCGTGACCTGAAAGGTGTGCTTCTCATTATCTGGGGGTTGAAAACTCACTGTCTCTGTCCTGCAGTCGATTGTAGCGTAGTGTTTAAATAGCCAATCCATTCTCAATATCGCATCATATCTAGTTATGCTCATAATAATCCAGTTATGCTCATAATAATGAGATCGCTTAATAAATTTTTGCTTCCCATCGACACTACACAATCTTATACAACTTGATTAGAATGCATACGCCCACCACAAGGCAACATCACTTCGTAACTACAGTCTGTTGATACAAGTCATACGTCTAATCTGACCGTGAACGCGGTTGAAATAAAAGAGTGCATTGCACCAGAATCAATCAAAGTATACGCAGGTATTGAATTTATCAATATGGTACCTGAAACTACAGCTGGCTGGTCATCATCGCCCGACTCGATCATGGCAAATACCCTCGGGTTGTGCGCGTCAGACCTTTCTTCAGAGCTGGGCAGTCTCTGCTGACATCGTCTACCTTGTTCCAATTGAAACACCGAGTCACCCTAGGCTTCAGGAAACCTCTAGCTAAATGTCTAGCTTCGTTGTAATTGTAGCACTTTCCCGAGTTCAATCTGCATTCACCCGGGTGATATCTCAAGCACTTAGGGCACTGGGGGTACTGCACCGACCCCTGAGGCCTTTTGCTACTTCCCTGGCTACTAGAGCCATCGCTGAACCTCTTAATGCCTCTTTATTGCTGCTGAGAGCACTTTTGCTCTGTTGTGGGGCAACTTCCTTAAAATGTATCCTGGAAGCTTCTTACTGCTTAACGCATTTCGTTTCAGCTTCCTCTACCTCTAGTGCCTTTGCCACAACTTTTGAATACGGCACATCTTGAGTTCCTGCTATCTTTACCCCTTTGTATATATCCGACTTTAATCCCTGTATAAACTGAAACACCTTATCCTCATTCCGACTCACTAAGTTGCTGGCAAACTGGGACAAGGACTCAAACTGCCGATTGTACTCGGTTATCGATCTGGTTTGCTTCACCTGTAAAAACTCTATCCTCTTAGCTGCATGCACTGTATTGTTGAAATACTTATCATAGAAGGCATCTTTAAACTTCTCCCACGTCATGTCTTGTGCATCGATGGTGGTCTCCACAAACTTCTACCAAAATCTGGCATCCTTCGCTAGATGAAACGTAGCTAGCGAAACCTTATCCTCCTCTTCTACATTCGCATACTTGAACATACTTTCTATGGTACGGATCCACTCCTCTGTAGCTGTTGGGTCTGCTGACTACTCTTCAAACGTCAGTGGTCGTAACCTCCGAAATCTGTCACCTGACTGATCATGGCTAGAGCTAAAACTTACACTTCTTTGAACCTCTCGATTCAGCAAAATTCCTAATTGCTGAGACTATCTGTTCACCAACTCTGTCAACTGTCTGATCATCATCAAGTCATTCTCGCTCCTCGAGTCAGCTGTCTCTCTCGGTACCCTCGGACGTCCTGGTCGTCTAAACATCTTGACTAATTTCTAGGACAAGGGTTAATTACTCGCATAAGTATCTAGCAACTAAAACTAAACTTAAACACTTACAGTTGTCGAAGCACGTCGTGTGGCGATCGGCGCTGTTAGGTAATCGTTTGAACGGTTTGACCATTTGGCTCTGATACCACAACTTGTAACGACCCAAAAATTGACTCGTCGATTTTCGGTCCGCTCTCGCTCTTTCTGCTCTAATAACATCTCTGTAGTGCCCCGAAAACCCTCACGATTCTCGATACGCTCGCTACTACTACTCCCACAAATACGCTCGGGAAGAATTCAAGTAAAAATTTAAAATTTCGTTCCTCGACGTAAAACGACATTTTTGAAAATGTTTAAAATCGTCGCAGCGAAAGACTTTGATTAAAATCAGTTTAAATAGAATTTGAGTTTCCTAAAGAATAAAAATCATTTTCGGTCGACCCCTGCAAACACCGGTCGACACTTCATTACTTTCTGTTTCCATCGGTCGACCGGTCGACACCTCTCTTCCCCTCACACTAACCGGTCGACACTTGTGAACACCGGTCGAATCTTCATTACTCTCTGTCCTCGTCGGTCGATCCTTGAGGTCGACAATTCTGCTTATTTTACACTATCGGTCGACACTTGTGAACACTGGTCGACACTTGATTTCTCTTTGTCCGCGTCAGTCGATCCTTGAGGTCGACACTTCCGCTTATTTTACAGTACTAGTCGACACTTGTGAACATCGGTCGATACTTCATTTCTCTCTGTCCACGTCGGTTAACCCAAGCGGTTGACACCTATAGAGTTTGGTCGACTCTCTTACGTACAGGTCGACACTCTGTACGCATTTTCCCACTAAGTGCGTCGACCCTCTGTGCGTGTTGGACCTTTCTTCAGAGCTGGGTAGTCTCTCCTGACATGGCCTACCTTGTTGCAATTGAAACACCGAGGCACCCTAGGCTTCGGGCAATCTCTAGCTAAATGTCCAGCTTCGTTGTAGTTGTAGCACTTTCCCGAGTTCAGTCTGTATTTACCTGGGTGATATCTCAAGCACTTAGGGCACTGGGGGTATTGTACCGACCCCTGAGGCCTTTTGCTACTTCCCTGGCTACTGGAGCCATCGCTGAACCTCTTAATGCCCCTCTGTTGCCGCTGCTGGGAGGCACTTCTACTCTGTTGTGGGGCAACTTCCTTAAAAATTCTCCTGGAAGCTTCCCGCTGCTTAACGCAGTTCATTTCAGCTTTCTCCACCTCTAGTGCCTTTGCCACCACTTTTGAATACGACACTTCTTGAGTTCATGTTATCTTTGTATATCTGCGGCTTTAATCCATGTACAAACTGAAACACCTTATCCTCATTCCGACTCACCAAGTTGCTGGCAAACCCGGACAATGACTCAAACTGCCAGTTGTACTTTGTTACCGATCCGGTTTGCTTCAACTGTAAGAACTCTATCCTTTTAGTTGTCGGCACTGTATTGTTGAAATACTTGTCATAGAAAGCATCTTTAAACTTCTCCCACGTCATGTCTTGTGCATCGATAGTGGTCTCCACAAACTTCCACCAAAATCTGGCATCCTTCGCTAGATGAAACGTAGCTAGCGAGACCTTATCTTACTCTTCTACCTTCGCATACTTGAACATACTTTCTATGGTATGGATCCACTCCTCTGCAACTGTTGGGTCTGTTGACTGCTCTTCAAACGTCAGTGGTCGTAATGTCTGAAATCTGTCACCTGACTGATCATGGCTAGACATAAAACCTGCACTTCCTTGAACCTCTCGATTCAGCAAAATTCCTAATTGCTGAGACTATCTGTTCACCAACTCTGTCAACTGTCTAATCGTCATCGAGTCATCCTTGCTCCTCGAGTCAGCTGTCTCTCTTGGTACCCTCGTACGTCCTGGTCGTCTAGACATCTTGACTAATTTCTTGGACAAGGGTCAATTACTCTCATAAGTATCTAGTAGCTAAAACTAAACTTAAACACTTACAGTTGTCGAAGCACGTCGTGTGGCGATCAGCGCTATTAGGTAATTGTTTGAACGGTTTGACCATTTGGCTCTGATACCACAACTTGTAACCACTCGAAAATCAACTCGCCAATTTTCGGCCCGATCTCGCTCTCTGTGCTCTAATATCATCTCTGTAGCGCCCCGAAAACCCTCATGGTTTCCAGTATGCTCGCTCCTACTACTCCCACAAATATGCTCGGGAAGAATTCGAGTAAAAATTTAAAACTTCGGTCATCAACTTAAAACAACATTTTTGAAAATGTTTAAAATCGTCACAGCGGAAGACTTTGATTAAAATCAGTTTAAATAGAATTTGAGTTTCCTAAAGAATAAAAATCATTTTCGATCGACTCCTGCAAACACCGGTCGACACTTCATTACTCTCTGTTTCCACGGTCGACACTATCGGTCGACACCTCTTTTCCCCTCACACTAACCAGTCGACACTTATGAACACCGGTCGAATCTTCATTACTCTCTGTCCTCGTCGGTCGATCCTTGAGGTCAACAATTTCGCTTATTTTACACTATTGGTCGACACTTCATTTCTCTCTCTCTGCGTCAATCGATCCTTGAAGTCGACACTTCCTCTTATTTTATACTACTGGTCGCACTTGTGAACATCGGTTGACACTTCATTTCTCTCTGTCCACGTCGGTTGACCCAAGCGGTCGACACTTACAGAGTTTGGTCGACCCTTTTACGTGCAGGTCCATACTCTGTACGCATTTTTCCACTAAGCGGTCAACACCTTCTAAAGACTGATCGACACTTGCTAGGCTTGGTCGACCCCTCAACCTATAGGTTGACACTTCCTTCACTGAATTTTGCCTAAAAACCTTAATCTTTCAAAGAAACCACCGAAATTTGACTCAACAATCAAATAACAAAACGTATATTTTTCCATCAATTCAAAATCATTATTTACATAGAAAAACAACTACTAAAGTTTGAAATTCATTTGTACGTCCACATGACTCCAATCGACTCAAAACAACTCAAAACGACTCAAAACGATTTCGACTAAACTTGAATTAACTAATCTCCCTCACATACCCCCGCCCTGGTCAAAACGCCTCAACAGCCGGCATAACCGTCCACGAGCGCACTCCTCTAACCCCCTCCTAGTCCTGGGCACACTCTAAGTACTCGCCAGCTATAGCGTCGTCACCTACATCACAGAACTCATCTATTAGTCTAATGCTAAGTAAGTAATGTAAATAAAAACTTAAACACTGAAAACAAACGCATCCTAACATATGCAGTTTCTACAATTTCGTCTCTACTTTCGTTCTCGTCTCTTTCTTACATCTTCTTTATCTTCTTACTATTGAGTTCTTCTTTACATGCTAGATCAAGGTGACACACCTCGCGGTCCACCTCACGGGACAATGTCAACCTCGATCTAGTAAAGTGACACACCTCGCGGTCCACCTCTCGGGACAAGGCCACCACGTAAAGCGGGGGAAGTAATGATACACCTCGCGGTCCACCTCTGGGGACAAGACCACTCAACCCCACCTTCATTATCTTCTTGCATATATTTTCATTTCATTCGTCTCATCCTACTGTTTCATTTGGTAAAAACATGGATATTCATTTTCGTTTCGTTCTCATACTTTAAAACCATGATACATAATCACTAAAGCGTAATATAAAATAAACATGCATGCTCTACCGAACTGTGATATAGGCCAAAAGGCAAAACACCTACTGCACTACTTATACTACTTACCTGGCGTCCTTAGCAATTCGTATCTCAAAATACGCAGTTCGCTCGCTAAATCGGAGAACCTATAAAACCACACATCATCAATTCCACTTTCCTTCCAACTTGTAAAACTCTAAAGAAAATAACAATTTAACATCTAATTTATCTAAACCCGAATTCCAGCTCAATTTCAGACCAATCTTTGCAAATGCATAACTTATCCAATACTTGTTCGATTTGGACGATTCGAAATGCTACAAACCCCTGAAGACGTCTAATTCCTAACGGTTTAATCCAATTCCTAATCCAACACTTACAGTTTAACCGAACGTGGTCGAATAGAAATTGTTCCGTAATATGAGTATTCGGCTATCCAAGCGCTTATTCTTCACTATAAAACTCATAATCTACTCCTACTTCTAGCTTAAACACCAATACATGGATAGAAATCAACTCTAACTTCAAATTCTCGTATCTCCCTCCTACGTTTCACCAAAACTACCCAATACTCCCTCTAACTTCACTTTTATCACTCAAGACAACTAAAGGATCATCTATCTACTAAGAACTAACTAAGACTTACCGTAGATTGAAGATCGATGAAGGAAGATCGTCGCTTGAGAAGAGGTATTGTCGAGGAAGGGTTTCACGCAAGAGAATGTAGAAGAATTCATCGAGGGTAAAGGGGTTTTCTCTGCCTCCTTCTCTTTTTTTTTTTTTAATTATTAATTATATTATTTAATATAATTAATCTTAATTACTATTTTGCCCTCAACCCTTAATCTTCTAACCGAATGGTTACTTAGTTCGTTTCCGGTTGGATTCTTAAAATCTTCTCTTCTCTGTTAACCTCAAAATAATCTTTTACTTAATAGTAGAAATTCTCCGCTCTCGATTCATACTAAAACTGCACTGATTACAATTACATAAATCCAAAAATCATTCTAGCAGAAAATTCCTGGTGTTACATAAGTGCCAAATATAGCTAATAACAGCTCCTCATCTGTCCAACCACTACACCTTGAAAGAGCATCTGTCACCTTATTTTGCTTTCCAGCTTTATAAACAATATAAAACTCGAAGCCCAACAATTTGATCAACAATTTTTGCTGCTCATGAGTAGTGAGTCGTTGTTCTAAAAAGTATTTCAATGACCGCTGATTGGTAAATATGGTAAATCGTCTCCCTAGCAAATAGGAACCATTTTTGTACAGCAAGAACAAGGGCCATTAGTTCCCTCTCATGATCGAATTTGTAGCGAAACAGAATTGAAAATCCTTTGCTATAAAACGTGATTGGATGTCCCGATTGGCTAAGCACCGCTCATATTCCCTCGCCAAACGCATCCACCTCAAGAACAAAGGGTTGTGCGAAATCAATAATCCAGGCATGTGCTCCTTTAAAGTGATGAAAGCTTGGTGGGCTTGGTCATTCCATAAAAACTTGCCCTTCTTTAATAACGATGATAGAGGCCGAGCAATCACTACATAATTCTTTACAAAGCGGCGGTAATAGATTGTCAACCTAAGGAACTCGCGAACCTCTTTCACTAACAAGGGAAGTAGTCAACGTTTCATGCAGATAATTTTTCCTCCTTTCCTTGGACCCCCAATGACGTAAATCAAGTATGGCAACTTGTGGTTCAATACGAAAACTATATCTCTTTCGGATATCTAATTAATAATTACTGAAAGTTTATCAAATTTCAAGCAGAATAATCATGATTAAATGACCTCCAAAAATCACAAAAATTTAACACAGCGTTATTTGATATATTGACAACAACCTCTAAAAATTTTAGGGATTAATTCGCTAATTTGAAGAATTTATGAGGTAAACACCGATATTTGTTCAATAGGCACTAATTTGGAGCGCCTAGCGGAAGTTGGTTGCTTCAGTTGAAGATCAATCCAACAATCTGAATATGAGAGTTTTTGCTGTATTATGATGTTTACTATCAACTAAAAGAGTAGAAAGATAGCACTAATAAGAGTTTTCTACAAAACTCACAAGATTGAAAAATAATTTTGAAGATCCAACAACTCGAATGTGTATCGCGTGGTGCTTGAAAACTTGAAAGCAAAAGTTTCAGCAAATATTCATCCAATTCTACATTTTTTTTTCAATATCAATACATAAGAATGCTTAAATAGAACCTCTCTAAAACTATAATTAGGAAAATTTTTTAGAACTATAATTAGAAAATCTTTTTAAAACTATAATTAAAAAAGCTTTAGTAACAAAGAAAGAAAGGAATTAGGAAAGGAACTTCGACTGAAAGTTTCCGTCCATCTTAGCGTGGCTGTGCGTGCGCATGCTCTTAATACCTTCTCCACCAATTAGCTTAATACCTTTTTCTTTTGTTGATTGGAAACTTTAGATTGCTCCCACTTTAGTGAATGGATTGGCTTCTCCTTGTCTCGCATACTTAGTGTAAGCTCTCTTAGATATTTGAATGTGTCACTTATAACTTGAACATAAACATTAATTAATTTCTTAGCTCTTGATCGTGTGATTGCACCTAGTAACACATCACTCAATGCTCTAAATTTGTATCCCAAGTAATGCACCAAGTCCTAGAAGAAAAAATATTTGTTTTTATTTAAAACAACTAATCTTGCTAGTAATTTTAGAGTCGAGGATAATTGGTGAACATGCTCCTCTATTGTAATGCTGAAAATAAGAATATCATCTAGAAAGACCAGCACAAATCGTCGTAAATATGACCAAAACAAAGCAATCATAGTATCTTGGAAAGTTGCTAGAGCGTTATTTAAACCAAATGGCATCACGAGAAACTCGTAATGACCTTCATGCATGCAAAACGTTGTCTTCTCAATGTCCTCATTACTTATACATATACATATACATATAAAAGTGGTCCCTTGTAATTCGTCAATCAATTATTCAATTATGGGAATAGGCTGAAATGGAGATATTATTTAATTTCCTAGAATCCACGCAAACTCTCTAACCTGCATCTTTCTTCTTAACCAATAAAATGGGGCTAGAACAAGGACTTTGGCTGGTCGAATAATTTCTGCAGCAGTCGTGTCGGAAACTAATTTTTCAATTTAATTTTTTTGGAAATGCGGGTAACAGTAAAAGGTAGTTTTGAGTGAGTAAATGGGTAAGTTTTAATTTTTTTTTTATTTATTACCATGAATATATTTGGCAGTCATTTATCTCTATTTCCTTGGGAAAATGTTGTCTTCTGAGAAGATAAAACGTCTAAAAATCAAACCCTCATTTTATTTTGCAATCTAAGAGAGAGGGAGAGATTGGTGGCTGCTGAGAAAGAAGAAGATTCTGAATTGTGTTTCTACAAATTTTGAGAGAAATTCAAGTTTTGGAAATTAAGAATTGAAAGGAAGTGTAAATTCAATAATCTCTCGTTTCAGATCTTATTTTTGAAATTTCAGAAACTGACTTAAAAATATGTAAAAAAAAAAGGGGTTGAATAGAGAGGACTTTTGAGTGTATATTGATGGAGAAAAAAATCAAAATATGGATAATAAAATAGAAAGAAAAATCAAGGGAATAACAAGTTTTGACAGTGAATTGGATTTCAATTTCTTTAAGTTAAAAATTAGAACCATCTAGACCAGACCGAGCTGAACCCGATCAGACTAAACCATATCAACTCAGACTAGACTAAGCTGAATTAAATTAAATCAAATTGGAAATTTTTTCATAAATTTCTCAGAGTCTATCATACCTACTGATGGTGGATATATAATAGGTTTTGAGACTTTGAATTTACTTGACCCTCTTAAAATTTGACTATTTACTGATATTCATCATCGAGGTAAGATTTATTTATTATATTCACTCGTGCATCCATTGTTTTATAAAACTTATTTTTAGATGAGTTCTCATATTTCTATTCAATATGCATATTTTAACTGTCATGATTTATTTGTCCCGATAAATCACCCATGGTCGTCCTCTATTTCTTTCCAGTTTGCAGGTGTAGCTTGTTCCCTCTTAGAAGTCATCCACTGCAGTGCATTTTTCGAACTAAAGTCACCTGGTCACTCAGCTCTCAAAGTACATTTTTCATTCTTTCTTACTGGACATCCACCCTCAATCCCAGACACTTGTTTCTTCTCCGTTTGGATTAAAATCTTGGGGATTTATTGGATTAGAAATTGTCAAAAAAAGGTCTCCATTTCTCATCGTTTCTCAATCAAATTCTCAAAACTCCAATCCTCCTTATCCTAGAGCTCCTAACCAATCACAGTTCAATTTTGATTTCTGCCACGGTAGCATCACATCAACAACCTAAAGGCGCCGTTGACATTTCAGATTCTTCTTCCCCCCTCATTTTGTTGGCGCCGCCAAAGATTGTTAGACCAGCATTTCTCTATTGGTAAGTAAATCTTTTTGCTAAAATGCTTCTCTTGCCTCAACACTTTATCAGAATTTGCTCTTTGAAGACCTTGGCAAGACACAATTCGAGCTCATGCTCAATCACCCAGAAGTTCAGCTGGTGGAAGAGGATTTGAGGATTTTGGAGGAAATGGAGAGAAAAGAGAGATTGTAAGAAGTTTTTGACCATTACTCTTAAAATTAATATTTTCGGCCATTAGGCTACATAATAAATTTTTGAGATATTACCATAATTACATTAAAATATTCGACAACACTTCATCACAAGCAAGGTGCAACTAGTTTCATTTAACACTAGCATGTCATTTCAAGCTGAGTCACACTACAAGAGGGATTGTAAGAAGTTAACACTTAACTCGCAATCCAAACTAGAATTTGCCGGAGACGGATGCCATTGTAGACTCATATCGATCACAATGATTCTAATATGATGACTAAGGCACTAACACAGGAAAAACTTGAAGAACTACTGAATTGAGAGGGTAATTTAATCTTTTCTATTGCTGTTAAACGCTAACTATTTACTTTGGCAGAAGTTTCCTAAACAACATCATCAACTAGTAATACTTTTATTTTTTAAGAATTTTACACAAATCCTAGCTAATATGAAGTTCTATGAAGAAAAATTTCACAAGTTCATCAGCAAAATTCAAGTACTCTTACTAAAAGAAAACATATGCATTTGCTTGGTAAAAATTTCAAACTCCACTTCCAAATGCAAAAGACAATATAAGAAACAACAAAATAGGAGTTGGAATGCGAATAAATAAACAGTGCATATAATCATGAAACTGAAATGCAATTAGACCATAAGTGTTGTTGTTTAATCTAGTGAAAGAGGATGAGGCAGAAATCATCATACGTAACTGTCGATGAGAGATTTTCTCATCTCGTCGGCTATTGTGCTTGGTTGAGCCTCTCTCAACTTGAAAACGCTCTCTATGACCGAGAGCTCAGTTGCTGTAGTGTCAGATCCACAAAATGCAGTCCAGTCATTCACTGTAATGCCAGCTGCAATAACTTCACTACCACGGTTCACAGTGCCTGCCACCAAGGGGACTTGAAGAAGCGTGGAGAGTTCGTCCAAATCTTCAATCGAGGTATGGGGATGCACCTGCAGCATTTTTTAAGAGAAAACAGGATGAGTACATTCAAAATTCTATTGCTTTTTGGTAGAATTCATTATTTCTCCCCATTTTGACTGTTTCGTATTTAAAATGGAATCTTATGATTATCTATTTCTTAAATCTAAGAGTCGTCATCTTTAAAAGATTAAATAAATAATGCATGCATAAATCATTGAATGTCGTCGCCAATAATTACTTACATCTCCCCATCTAAACCATTTAAAATGGAAATATTCACGTGTAAAAACATTTAAAAAATTAGGAATGCAAAGAAAAATATTCACTGTCATGTGCATGTCAAACTGTCTATGAGTGAAGAAAAATGTTGAAAGATAAAATACACAGCTTACCAGGCCACCCGTGTTAGAAAAGACACAGTAACTTCCCACAAGGATATTACCAGCTACACTCTGCCTAAATACTTCTACTCCAAGAACATCTGCAATCATTTCCTCAGTTTCCTGATAAAAACAGAATGAGAATGCTCCGTGTATTACCACTCTTTCACCATATCGCAAACCAATAGAAATTGCATAAATCGTTGCCATGGTAATAAAATGTCATCAGTGGAGCACCATTTGAGAATTTCAACCCTATCTTATTCCATACCTACTGTTGAATTTACTGAATAAATAATATAATATCGTCATTTATAAGAATCTTTTTTGGATAAAAGATATGCAAATATATACCCGGTCAAGATCAGTGTGGGTCAGAGCAACATGGTCATTGCATGCGATACAATTTCCCAGAGCTGATAGCCTCTCATCTATGCGCTGAACAACCACTTGATCAGGCAGACTGTTCCTCAAATGCTGAAGTTCTTCCAACGACAAAATAAAAATAATTTATGTTACCAGTAATATTATCCTTAGCTACTAAGAGAGAATGTGAAGGAGGCTGTTTTTGCTAAAGAATACCAACTCTTTTTCGAAGGAAAAATTGAAAATAACGGATCATCATTATTTGCTAAAACAAGGGATATTGTGTAATTTATCACAAATCAAATCTTCTAAATATTAATTCCTAAAACAAAGAATCAAATCAAATGACTTATGCAGGGCTATGCATCAAATTTCCAAGTCATCCTTAAAATCTAGTAGCAATTCTCTTCAAAAGAAACGATAAGGGTTGTTCCTTAACTGCAAATTAGAGCTTCCATAAATGTATTTTTTTTTCTTTTAGGAGCTCAAAACCACATCTTGCTTCTCAAGGCGGCCTAGTTATTTTCACTTGAGATTTTACCTTATCATTATTCTCAACACAGATATTCAGACTTTTTGCTAGCATTATACTCTTCACAAGATATTTAGACTTTCTGCGAGCATTATATTCTCCACCAGAGATAAAGACTTTCGTGAGCATCATAATTCATTCATCAAGGCTGAGGAAGCCCCAAGTTCTACTTTGTTGTACATAAATGACATAAATATCATATCCACCCATTTCAACAGTTCAGCTCTTCTAGCAGTTACATATAATAAACCTGATGTTACCTCAGTGCCTAAAATTTTAAATGTTGTGTTGTAACATACATGTTTTTTATGGAGATTTTTTTTACAGCCGTCCATCCCCCTATTGAAATTTGTGATATAATACAAATAATATAACTGGGAAATACTTGAAGGCAAGAATTCACAAATCCAGTATATTCATCTTGTAACCATTAGGATTAATAATGTATTTGCCTCTAGCACCATGCGAGAGTATGGTTGTTACACAATCTATGCTTACCATTAAACTCAGAAACATAACTTTTTTTTAGTCGGTTTAATTTATGGGGGTTATGATAGAAACTTTTTCAGTTTGTACTCATGGAAAATAATACCGTACAAGACATTAAATATGCATCTCACAAGATAAAGGTCTAACAAAATAAAGGTCATACTCAACAAACAAAACTAAGATTGATCAAAAGAGTATTTACAAGAAGAACCAATTATCCACGAAAATGTTAAACTAAATACTTCTTTAGAAAAAGTAAGTTCATTCCAACCCCTGCAAAAAAGAAAGATGGTTCTACGACCCTTTTACTTAAACTAACATGAAGTGTATATCAAAACAAAAAAGTATACATGTGGCCACAATCCAACCGCACTAGAGTCCACAATCTCTACTCAGCAGTTAGCAAAGAAGACTGATTTCATTCAGTCATTCAAAATAATATTTATTGCCCTCAGCACAAGAAGCAAAGGGAACTGATTGATTTTCTTTATTCAAATAAATACTTATTGTCATCAGCACAGTAACTTTTTTAACCAGGGTAAGTAGTGCAAAAGTCAATCGTCAATTAGGTGAATTTTAATATCTACTTAGAAGAGAAAAGTACCTTGATCAGTGGTTGTATGGGGCACAAGAAGCCCATTTTTGTTACCTGAAACAAAAGGTAGATATGTCGAAAAAAAACATACTTAAACAGGATAGATTGTCTGAATGTGAGAGGGAGTGTGTGTTTTGATGTATGTGCACAGGAGAAAATGAGATAGACAAGGAGAGAAAAGTTTGATGGGTTTTCACAAACCAGTACAGAGGCGACCAATAATACGAGTGCCTCCAATAGAGGTTTTAACAACAGGAATCACATCTGCTAATTCAGCTTCAAAAGTACTGCAGCATGCAAACCATCACAATGCGATTATTTTATGAAATAGTCAACAACAGTTAAAATACATCGTATACAGACAAGGCATATAATGAAAGTCAGAAAATTATATGATGGTAATAACTTCCAAATGAATGTTCTTAATTTATCAAATACTTTCTTTATTTGGAGATTTCCTTATCCATGCCATTCAATCTACTTGGCCCTAAAAAAATCTGAGCATTATATTTCCATCAAATAAATACAAAAGTTTTTTACTGTTAGAGGGAGGTTATAGCGTTGTCTCAATGACATAGCCGGTTATATTCTTCAGGGATATGTTCAAACTGCTTCAACCATGTTATTTATCATCCATCACTGCCATATTCTACTATACAGCAAAATAATAAGTTTGAGAGAAATATTTATTTCAAAAGAAGCATCCATAAGAGGAATAAAAATATCAGAACTTCAGACTTTGGGTCAACTCAAAATCTTTATCAAGATGTCCAAGAGCTATGTGTAATGAAATAGCCAACGACGCCATTTTATTTAGTGCCTACGTGGCCATAAATAAAATGACTATTTAGGCATGGAGACCTGGCACCTTGGGCATGCCAAATCTGTTAGCAGCAGTCTTCTCAGATTCTCTGTATTCTCTTTCCATTTCTTCTTCCTCATCACCCTTCTCTCTACTGTTTCTTCTTTTTCCCCAACCCGTTCCTAGTTTTTCTCTCTAATTCTACTCTCCTTCTTTATGCTTCTTTCTCCTCTGTTAATTTCTTTTCTTCTTGGCAATAATTCTTCTGTATAATTTGACTGGGTTATATTGGAAGATTTGTTTCTCTGGAATTTTGTGAGTTTTATGTGTTGCAGGAAGTTATGGATTACTAAATCCATAACACAATGTCGCAAAATTCTCATAACAGAGCTAATATTTCAATAAATTCACAAATAAAAATAAATGTTAAATTGATAATGAAAAAAAAAAACTATAGAGCAAAAGAGAAAACAAACCTGTAGAAGTTCTCCGAGCCTCCAATGGCAACCAAACAGTAAGCATTTGTGAGCTTAGAAAATACACCAATTTCACATGAATTCTCAAACTGTAGTCCTAAATAACAATAAAATCATATTTAAAAAAAAAGTAAAAATAGTCTATTGGACTGTGTGAGAAGTTTATCTTGAGAAAAGAGAGAAATATATTAACTACAATACTAAATAGTTTCTTAAGCTATGAAACAATGAACACTTGTATAATGCATATAAGATATGCACAGCAGAGAGCTAAAAAAGCTCAAACACCTCAGCAATAACTAAAAAAGGAAAAATTACTATTCATACGGAATCTTCATGATAATCTATGGTTGAAAAGACTAGCAAAAAAAGATCTTAATAAAGTGTGGAATCACATCAGATATGAGCCATGTAGAACCATCAAAAACTCTCCTACATGAGCCAACTTGGAAGTGTATAGTCAACAGCCTTGAGAACACATGATCAAGAACCTCGTCAAATGACACAAAGGTATCACAAGAAAAAAAATCAGAGTGCCTAGTGTCACGAATTGGCATTGATGACTAGGGAAAAGACAAAGCAAAAAAGTAAGAGGGCACGTATCAACACAAGGGAAGATGAAGTAGAGACCAGGCACTAGGTTCTGAACATAAGTAAATTTCTGATTAAGTCGTCGTTTTGTTTACTGGTAGAGTCAATGTTATTTTAAGAATATAACTAACCCTACATGGTTATTTTGATGGGAAGTGAGTGGAAGGTGTTTTCACAGTGAAGACAAACAAATTTTGCAGATTCTGAATTGTTCGTTCCCCATCTTCTCCTTGCTTTATCCTCCACCCTCTAACTTTCTTATCTTTAATTCTTCATTATCTTGGTATATTGAACCATTTCTTAGTTTTATTTTTTTGAATAGGTAGTAAATGTTTGATCGGAATTTGCTCAGATCATAAGACATAGATAGAACACGACCACACAAGATTATTGCTGATGTATTCACAAAAAGCTAATTTTTCAAGAATTTTAAACCAAACTTGGGATAAACTTTGATTTTCGGCTAGGCCAGCACCTACTCTTCGATATAATTTTTGTTGGAAGTATCCCTGATCCCATTGATAAAGAGAAGGACCAAATAATTCAATGGGGGTAGTTGCTAAACCATACCACATAGTTCCAGCAACAACAAAAGCTACGAAAAAAACAGCAGCAATACTACTGGAAAGGGTTGTTTCAATATTTCCCATACGTAATCCTTTGTATACACGTTGGGGCAGACAGACACTGAGATGGAACAGGCCCGCTAATATACCCAATGTACCTGCTGCAATATGACGCGAGCCTATTCCTCCCGAAACAAAAGGATCAAACCCTTCCACACCCCACGCTGGATTAACAGATTTTACTGGTTAATACATAAGGATCAGACACCCATATTCCAAGACCATAAAATCCTGTTACATGAAATGTCCCTCCCGTGTGGTGACATGGGTGCGGAAAACTACTGTGAATGAGAGTATAAAAGGAGATGTAAATAAAGAGAGAAGAGAAAGAGGTGAGAGAGAGAGGAAAAAAGGTGAAAGAAAGGGGCGAGGGTCTCACTAGTTGCCATGATTGAAATTTGATCTTTGTGTGTTTCTTTAGCTGCAACAACAAAGTAGCGTTCATGAAAATACATCAAAGTCGAAGAATTTTATGAAGAACGTCAATATCTACATATTGAAATCATGGCAATCCTTGAGATGGGTTAAAAATAATCATTATTAAAAACGCCCATGAAGAATCAAACAATTAAGAAGCAAAAAAATTACACAAACAGAACGTAAAGGCGAAAGAGGAAACATGAGACTCAAACCTTAGCGACCATGAATTACAAAAAAAATTAAAAATAAAAAAGCAAATCCCAAATTATCACATACTCTGATTTCTTAACCCAGCTCCAAATCTCTTCGGTAGTACCTTTTGAGTAAAACTGAGAAGAAATAAGAATGAATAAAAAAAATCCTGATTGGGAGCCAAGACAAAGAAGCTGATTTACCTATCAAAGTTAACGCTGCTCTGGAACAAAAACCCAACAGGGAGTGCAGAGAGAGAGAGAGAGAGAGAGAGAAGTCACTGACGGGAAGGCAACGAGGAATTGGAGGATGCAGCGGTGACTGCGACGGAATGCCTGGGCAAGTAGTGTTGTGGAGCTTCTAGATAGACAATTTTTGCCCGAGGGAGAAGTAGAAAAGCCCTAAGTACGAAATTTTCATTTAATAATTAGTGGTGTTAAGTTAATTTCAATATGGAGTATGCGATTAGTTTACAAAAACTCTCGTAACAAAAAGGTTGTACAGTTAAAATGTTGAACTCTAAAAAGAAATTTGCAAAAAACTCGACGGAGGGCCGATAGCCCCCCGAATCTAACTTTTCACATACTGTAGAGGGTCGATCAAAGATCGCAGTCCCTCGCATAACGACCCTTTGTCCCAGTAATATATTGTCTGCTCTGGGGATTGAGCCATATTCCAATATCCTTATCTCATGGATTTGTTTGGCGAATACTTCACAGTTGATCACCTAACATGGTACTGCTCTCGCCGGAGCACTCTTAACTTTGGAGTTCTTATGAGATTCGTTACCAATTGTATTCCAAAACTCGTCTTATTATCTTGAAAGGATTTTCTTACATATGTTTCATTTCTATATACCTCCTCAACCGATATGGGATTGTGACGACCTTTTTTCTACGACTCGGGATTTGCCTATACTCGAGACATTACGTCATGCCATCCCTCGATGTTTGCCTCGCAGTTGTCCACATACGTACATATATAGGTCATCACAATCACCCTTCTTCGGAGCCCAACGTTCTCGTTGGGTACAGGCTCTAATACTATTTGTAACGACATTTTTTCTCAGTAAAATATTGTCCGCTCTGGGGATTGGGCCGTAATCCAATATCCTCCCTCACGAATTTGTTTGGCAAAGACTTACCCGTCGGTCACCCAACATGGTACTGCTCTCGCCGAGCACTCTTAAATTCGGAGTTATTAAGGGATCCGTTGCCAATTGTGTTCCAAACGCGTCTTACTATCTTGGGAAGATTTTCTTACATATGTGTCATTTCCATATACCTCCCTAAGCGATGTGAGATTGTGACAACCCTCTTTCTACGACCTGGGATTTGCCTAGATTCGAGTCGTTACGTCACGTCGTCCATCGAATTTTGCCCCGCAGTCATATTCATACGTACACATATGGATCACCATTTTGTATGTGGGGGCTGAACTAATTTTGTGGCCCCCTGCAATGCATGTGCGTTGCACGTGGAAAATACGTGGGGCGCCACGCCTTGACCTCGGCCCCCCTGCATCACGTAGGGATCGACTCGGGGGCTTTGCACCCTTTTAGCACATGCTTTGCACAAGCTAAAAACGCAGGGGCCACAAATGTTACTCGGCCCCTCACGTCATAGAAAAATTTTAACAGGAGAGGCTGCTCCTTGATATCGACCTCGCGCGTTTAGAACTTGCAGGGGGCCGAGTTCAAAACCCGGGAGGCCAAATTCCCTTTAGTATAAAAAAAATCGACCCCTTTCGCCCTCTGCATCTAGAAACCGAGAGAAAGGGGGCCGAAATTTTTCTCTTGTCGCCGAAATCGCAATCTTTGTTGCCGAAAAACTCAAAATCAGGAGCTCATAGTCCAAAACCACAACTACAATTTCAAAAATCCAAAAGTCGAAGCTCAGTCATAGAAAATCTGAAACCTTAGTTTCGTAATCTCCGAAAATCCAAAAATCGAGCCTTCTAATCGTTGAAAATCTCAAATCTGACCTTCCTAATTGCTGAAAATCCCAACACTCGAGCTTTTAATTGCCGAAAATCTCAAAGAGCCTCGCATCCCAAATCTGAGGCCACTTTGCTGAGAATCTAAGGTCCATTTGTGAAATGACCCTGAAAATTTCATTCAAACGTCCCCACCCCGCGACATAAGCTAGTCTATCTAATCGGCCACCAGCAAACAGGCCACCAGCAACCGACCTCCAAATGAAGTACCACAACCATTGCCTGATTATTTCTCGAAGGATTTTTGAAGTGAAGATTGTCAAAAGCAGTTCGATCGAGATATGTCAATCCAATCAATTATTTATGGAAAGACTGTCGACTTCACTAATTGAGAATCTTTGCAGATCGAGGAGATGTTTAATAGGATTGCCTTGCATGGGGTGTACAACATACGCAGAGAGACTTGCAACCAAATTGTTCGCTTATTTGACGTAAACTTGACTAATTCTGGAAGAGCTGGGATCTTGAAGTCATATCTATTCGGTAAAGATATTTTGATTTATGCAATGCAATTGAATGAGTTGCTAAGATTTGCTTCACATACCATGGTACAATACTATCACGCTTCCCGAGTGTAACAGTTAGGGTTTTCAAATCAAAAATTCAAAAGTCAAAATTAGAAATCCCCAAAATCAATTCGAAATCATAAACCTAATATAAGATATGAATTCCAAATCCCTAAAATATCGATTCTATGTGAATATAACACGAAAATAGTATTAAAACACTAAACCATCTGAGGGCATTTCTGGAAATCTAATTGGAGATTGGATTTCCAGCTCTGCAATCCAAGCTGAACTTGGATTTTAGGGAAACAACAATCAATGAACCTGGTCTAGAAATCATCCATAAACAGAAGAAGATCGGATACAGCAGCTCAAAAAATCCGAGATGAACTCGGATTTCTCAGAGGGCAGGGGGCGAACCTCTTCTATAAATAGAGGCGTTCGGTGGAGGAGAAAAACTCACACCACAGCTCTCTGCCTTTCTCTCTCTCGAGTTCTGTGAAACCATAAAAAAACTCATACCTCGGTCTTCAACGCGGCGAGCCTCCTCCAACGAGAAGTAAAAATCTTTCCTTGGCGCAACAACTCCGAGGAGATCAACCACTCAGCCTCCATCACCAAACCATTGGTATAAAATCCCTCATCTCTCTCTGTTTCAACTCTCCTTCTCGACATGTGTGTGTGTCTCTCTCTCTCTACAGAACAGACGAAAAAGAAGGAGGTTCAATTTTAAGAAAACTGAACCAGTTCACTTAAGTGAAACCGACCCGAACCGGCCAAGTTGATCTGAACCGATTCAGTTGACCCAAACCGACATTGTTCACTCGAACCGGACCCAAACTAAATTTCGACCCGAATCAAACAAAACCGATCTAAGATTAAACCAGTAAGGATTTTCTATGCAAATTTTTCTAATGTTGGAATTAATTAAGTAGGATTTTAATATCTATACTCAAATTAAGTAGGAAGATCCCAAAAGTCATCCGAATCGATCCAACCAGTTCGATTCGACCTAAGAGTACAACGTAAGAAATTTCTGCTCAAATTTCTTTGATATTGAATTTATTAATTAGAAATTTAATAACAAAGATTTTATTTGAGCAAAATATTATTTGGAATAGTAAGCGAATCCCGATAACCATACCGCTCAGAATCCAAGTAAGTGAAGATACTATTTTCAATGTTTTGGCTATGACCCTACATCACAAAGTTTATAATATTTTTATAATTATTTTGTTACAAGTTCTCGATATTTGAATACGCATGTTTAGGCATTGACGTAGATTATTATAAAAGATAAAATTTGTAGAATATCTGTATGTGTATGAAAATAATGGAATTGACGGAAAATACTTGATAGCAAAAGCATGAACGACAATGAGATGGTGAACTTAAACGTAAAAGTAAAAGTAAAAGATTACGAAGTTTGAACGACAATGAGGTGGTCAAGTCTTAAAAGAAGGTTGGAAAAGAGTTCCAATCAGTATATAACTGTTAATACAAGATTCGGTAAAAGTAATTGATAATTTTACACCGATACGTGTTTTCACTTACTGAGATTATTTATCACATTTTGTAACTTGTGATGTAGATGAGTTTTTATCTAAGGAAAAACTAGTTACAATCGAGAATCTCCCAATGGCAAGCGAGCATACAGAAGAAAATAATGGAATCTCCCAGTGGCAAATGAACATACAGAAGAAGATAATGATTTTCCCGAGAAAAGAATTTAAAGTATTATGTTTCAGTTTTTAAAAGTATTTTGATTTTTATTTTAACACCGAATAAATTATGTTGCATTTTATTATTAGAGTTTTTATGAATTATTTATAATTTTGCATTTATTTCGAATAATTTTAATTAATGTTTTAATTATAGTTTCTGCGTATTTAATGATTTTTATTCAAGATTTTAAAAAATGTTATTTTTTAAATTAGAAATTTTAACGCTCGATTTTAAATCAAATTTTAGAAAAAAATTTCTAGGGTTTCAAATTATGATTTGTAAATTAGGGATTTTAAAATTGGAGCGTTACAGTTTAGTATCAGAGCAACTAGGTTTATAAAACGGTTTTGTAGACTTACCTGTATTCTCACGGGCACCTAAAAGATTGTTGATCAGCAAGTAAGTGATTAAAATTTATATTTTGAAAAAAAATATTTGATGATTTTGTAGTACATTTTAAAGTAAGTAAAATTTTCTATTGTTCTTTCTATAAATGCTTTTGTAAAATCTTAAATATGAATTGGAACTTTAGTATACATATTTTATTTAGAATTTCAAGTATTTATTTAAAGTAATTTCAAACCATTTTAAGTTGCATTTTAGTACAAAGTTTTAAATTTTTTAAAGTTATCTTTGTGATGTAAATCTATCGCTAAAACCTAAAATAACTATTTCTAATTAAAAGATTTGATCTCGATCAATAACCTTCATTAAAAAATAGCACTAACCTTGTTATTATTGTAATATTCAGAATTTTTTCGTTTAAACTAGTTTCAGATTTTGTAATTTGTAATCAGTGGAGCTTTGCTCCAAATTAATAACGAAAAATTTAGGCCCCAAAGTGAAAGATTATTTTGAAAATAATGGTGGAAAGAAAAATTTAAGAATCCGACCGAAATTTAGACGGTATCACAGATATTAAACGGTTAAGGGCGCAATGCAGTTTGGTAATTAGGAAAGATAAAATAAATTAATATATAAAAAAAATGAATGAGAGAACACCATCGGTGGTCCCCCTCCACTCAGTGCATTTCCCCTTCCCCTCATGTTTTCTCTTCTCTTCCGTGAGCCGGCGATCTCCCCTCCTACACAGCTTAATTGATTCTCCTTCCGTTCATCCGAATCATGGTGAGTTCTCGTTAGTTTTGCGTAGTTAGTTAGTAGGTTGGTGTTATTAGTGGCGAAATCGGGTTTGGCAAGGGTATAATTCGAATTAGTAAAAACCTAGGAAGGTAAGGTGACAAGTCGAGTGTAGTATCGATTTCTATCCACCTATTGGTGCTTAGAATAGAAATAGGAGTAGAATACGAGAATTGGTAGGAGAGATTGGATGGTTTATTGGTCGTGTATGTGAATTTTTGTAACGGTGTTTGTTCGGCCATTTTCGGTTAAGTTGGGAGCATCCGAATGGGAAATGGATGTGACCATAGGAAGCTAGACGTCCTTAGGAACCCGTAATATTTTGTATCGTCCAATTCGGACGAGTATTGAACAAGTTGTGAATTTTTGAAGTATGACGAAAATTGTGCGGGATTTCGGGTTTAGTGAAGAGTGTTGGTTTTGGTATGAGTTAGTACTTTTAGGATAGAAAATTATGAATTAAATGAGTTAGAATTGACAGAGTTATAATTTTATAGGTATTCCAGTTAGAGCACCAAGTTACGAAGTGCGGAAAGAATTTGAGAACGCCAGGTAAGTGATGGAACGTGTGTGAATTGCCTTCGGGCCTACACCTTGGAATGGTAGGATTACTTGTTTGTTTGTTTGCTTATTTGTTTTGTTGTTTGAGTCGTGCATTCGTGATTGTCATGCATCATGGTTTTGAATTACGAAATACGAGTTTTGAGCATGTTTTGAAATATGTATGTGAAACGTAACCAAGTAAGAAAAGACTTGCCACGCATGGGTGAACGCCTCGTCGTTAACGCGCTATTGAGAGAGCACTAGGGGGTTCCCATGGATGAAAGTACGTAATGTGACACGGTCTGCAAACGTCTCGTCGTTAACGTGCTATTGAGAGCACTAGAAGGTTCAATGATTGATATTAGGAGGAGGTTACGTAGGGTCGTTCCGTGTGCGAACATGATGTGTGCCTCTAGCCACGCTCCGTGGGTTATGGATAGGGCGTCCCGAGTGTAGAAGGGATGGATGCCGACCTGACTCACACATGAAAGAGAAAGATGAAAATAGTGAAACGAAAAGAAAACAAAATTGAGTGTAGAAACTGCATGTGTTAGGGGTTGACTTATGCATTGGTTTTCGAGTTCATATTCCATACTTGTTAAGCATTACGCTTACGTTTTGTGTTCCTTGGTGTAGGTGACGACGAGCTTTCGGGTGAGTTGCTAGGTGACGAGCAGACTTAGATTGAGTTGGCGGGAGATGTCCCATGACGGTGCAGGAAAATGTTGGGGCGACACGACTATGATGGGTAAAGGGTTTGATTTTTGTAAGCGTTTTGAGTTGAACAATGTTATATAGATTTTGAGAATTTTAGGTGATGTAGTAATAATAGTAATGCGTATAAATGAAGTAGAATGTTGTTGTTTTGAAGTTTATTTGGAGAAGTTATGTTTTCAAACGGTAGGTTTTACTTCGTGAATTTGATTGAGGGAAAATTGTCATGCGTATTTAAATGATCTGGTGTTGAGTTTTATTGGTACTGGTGTAAGGTGTCGACCAAAGTCGGGAGGTGTCGACCGATCAGTGTAAATGTAAGGTGAGTGTCGACTCGAGGCTCGACCTGTGACAGGCAGAAATGAAGCAGGTGTCGACCCCTGGTTATAGGTATCGACTGGTTCATGTAAAAATGGTTGCGGTGTCGACCGCGAGGGACGACTTGTGCGGGCAGAGAAGATTAAAGTGTCGACTTGTGAAGACGGGTGTCGACCCCTCTTTATGGTGAGGATAAAAGTGTCGACCGGTGTTTCCATGTGTCGACCGATGAAAAGACTCGAGAGTGACAAAGTGTCGACCGTTGTTCTTGGTGTCGACCGATGAGAAAACCCGACAAGATTCAGGTGTCGACCGGTGCTTATAGGTGTCGACCGGAAGTCTTTGTTTCATGTTTAACAAAATGGAATTTTATCCAAAGTGAATTTAATCGAGTTTCCACTGCAGAGCTGTCAAAAATATTTTCATAAACGTTGTTTTAAATCGAGGAATAAAATTTTTAAATTTACACCAATTTTACGATACGAACGTAAGAATTTGCTATCGGAACAGTAGCGAACCGGAAACAGGAGGGTTTCCTGGGCGTTACAATTATCCTAACTAGTTTAAGAATTCTTATACTCATCTATGAAAACGGTAGAATATTGGCATGCAATGGATAAGATCTGAATTAGGAAAATACAACAGCCACAACTTGTGCATTTTGGATAAAAAAGCTTATAGAAAAATCATAATTTCATCTTTCAATATAAAAAATTATCAAATTTTCAAGTTAAATACTCCATAAAGATAAGAGATAGAGTAATATTATGAACGAATTTGAAAACATTAGACAAGACAAGGAATGACGTTAATAAATTTAAGGATGCTCAGGCTAGTTTATGGATAAGATGATTGTCTCTAGCAACAATTTGCCCATAAAATTTATACCATTTGAAGATTTACTAAAAATATTATTTCAGTACTTAGAGGTTGGATTTGAGTTGAGAAACTATTAATGTGGATAAAGTAATCAATGAGAAGTTGATGAAACAAAGGATGCTAGAATATGCCGTATGACTTACTACATTAAAAAAAAAATCGAAGATTATATCTTAGTTGTTATTTCGTTACATATGTTTTAAATAACTCGAATACATAGAAATGATATTAAATATTATTTTGAGGCTTTAAGAAATCAATGGAAAGTCGAGAAACTTATAGGTAGAGTTATATTCAAGTTACTAGATTTGATTATTACTGTACGAAATGAATATCATTTTAGAAAATAAATCAATAAAGAGAAATTTAATGATGTGATAATTTATAATCATCATGGTATAGGGAAAAACTTAATGAAATTGGAGGTGACCAATAAGTAGTGAAGTGTTGAGTATCTTGTGATGAAAAATATATTGGAATGTTTAGTCTAAGAAATTTTTTTTGAAAAAGTATTAATGTTAGATTTTATTTGACAAATTTGGGAATATAATTAATTAGATTGAGGTTGAGTATTGCTTGATTGAAGAAATATGGAGGTTAGTTTTTATTTAAGGAATTATATATCATGAGAATATAATTGACAAACAGGTAATGAAAGTATTGAGCATCTTTTATTGGAAAAATTTAGTTTAAGAAAAGTTTTAGAAAATATTAATAATGAATTTTATTT
Source organism: Begonia peltatifolia (assembly GCA_022433055.1). Classification (NCBI taxonomy): domain Eukaryota; kingdom Viridiplantae; phylum Streptophyta; class Magnoliopsida; order Cucurbitales; family Begoniaceae; genus Begonia; species Begonia peltatifolia. Next base: position 1,094,997 of record CM039529.1, read on the forward strand.
GACAAAGTTTTATGACATAATTGATAAAAATTTAGTTGATGACTTAATATATGAATTTTACCTTGTAATTGTTTAATGTCGCTTGATTAAGAAAATATAGAAATTAAGTTTTCATTAAAAATTTAATATATTTTTAGGAATATAAATTGATCAAAGAAATGTTGATAACTTAGAGTTCAAATTTATTCTAAATTGATTATTGTTAGAGGGATGTATGGAGTTACGTTGTAGTGGAGTAATTATTAAAATTTTTTGAGGATATGAAATTCAACGAATTGAGAATTATAATAAATTTTGTTCGGGGAAAAATAAAAATGGAATGAAATTAGAGGATTTTGAAAATTGAGGTTATAGTTGATTAAATTAAAGTCAATGACTCTATGAAGGATTGAGTGTTAAAGTATATAGTTTATAATTATTTAATTTGAGACTATAAGAATTAGATAGTACTTGATAAATACTCGAGACTTTAGTTGATTAAATTGAATGCAGTGAACGTAATTATGAGAATTATATTTGAGTATGTGGTTAGAGAGATAATTGTTTGGGGAACCATCGATAATAAATCTTAGTCGATGAATTACTAAGGATAGTATTTATCAAAATGAAATTAAGGTATTTAAATAAAAATTTAAATTTTGATGATCTAGTTGATTGTAATGGACTCGATGATATATAAAGAGATCATTATTACTTATGTAGGTATGAGAGTTATATTGATAATCATGAATAATTATAGTTTAAGGTTGTAATTGAGGTGTTAAATATGAAATTTATATCTAGTTATTTAATTTAAATAAGCATTATTCGAGTAATTCTGAAATTTAGAATAGTAAATTATTAAAATTTTGAGGATATTTTGATGTTGTAGTTGAAAAAAAATGACATTGAAGTATATGCATGACATTTATGTATACTTAATTGAGAATTTTCATTACTTGAGAAAATTTAGATTTTATATTTTATGGGTGAACTATTAAATTCTTGAGGATATAGATGAATAAAAACAAACAAATTCGAGAATCTTAAGGATGAAATTTACATTTAGTACATAGCTTAGAATATTTACAATTAAAGAAAAGCATGCACGTTAGATTTTATTGGAAAAACTATTATCATTGTAAGATTATAGAGAAAAAAATATTAATAAAATCAAAATTAATGATACTATGTATGAATTTAAAAATTACGTGTTTAGATTACTAAAAATAGAGATTGAATAGTATAATGGAGAAATATTCATGTATTAATATAAATTTAAAGAAAATTCAAAATTTAAGAAATTAGACATTAAGTCAATAATAAGTTTAGATGACAAAAGCATTTAATAATCATAACTATTATATCAACATTAATATATTTAAGATAGAGGTTTAACGATATATAGGAGTTAAAATTAATTCTTGACAAAATAAGGAAAGTTTAAGTATATGGATGAGAATATTTAGAAATAAACAAATATAGTTATAGATAAAAGAGTGACTCAGCGAAAACTTAGCGAGCCTTAACTTAAAAACTCAAGGATGATGTAAAGATTAGTGCTATTGAATGTACGAGAAGAAACTTAAGAAAGAGAATAGAAAATGATAAAAGCATATTAAGAACTTTTCAAATAAGCATTTAAATTTCTAGGATAAAATTTCTTTTAAGGAAGGGAAATTGTAATAGTTAAGGTTTTCAATTCAAAAATTCTAATTTCAAAATTCGAAATCCCCAAATCAATTCGAAATCATAAACCTAATATAAGATTTGAATTCAAAATCTCTAAGATATCAATTTCCTGTGAATCTAACCTGAAAATAGTCCTAAAACACTAAACTATCAAAGGACATTTTTGGAAATCCGATTGGGGATTTGATTTCCAGCTCTGCAATCCAAGCTGAAATCGGATTTTGGTGCAACAATCATGAATGAATCTAGTTTGGAAATTATCCAAAAATAGAGGAAGACCAGATACAACAGCTTGAAAAACCCGAGATGAACTCGGATTTCTCGGGGGGGAAATAGAGGCGTTCGGTGGAGGAAGAAACTCACACCACAACTCTTTCCCTCTCTCTCAAGTTCTCTGAAACCAGAAAAGAACTTATACCTCGGTCTCCAACGAGAAGTAAAAATCTTTCCTCGGCGCAACAACTCCGAGGAGATCAACCACTTAGCCTCCATCGACAAACTATCAGTGTAAAATCCCTCATCTCTCTGTTTCAACTCTCTCTCTCTCTCTCTCTCTCTCTCTCTCTCTCTCTCTCTCTCGCGACAGAACGGACGAAAAAGAAGGATGCTCAGTTTTAAGAAAATTGAACCGGTTCACTTAAGTCAAATCGACCTGAACCGACCCAGTTGACCCAAACCGGCTCAATTCTCCCAAACCGGACCCAAACCAAATTTCGACCCGAATCAGACAGAACCGATCCAAGATTAAATCAGTAAGGATTTTCTTACCAAATTCTTTTAAAACTTGAATTAATTAAGTAGGATTTTAATATCGATACTCAAATTAAGTAGGAAGATCCCAAAAGTCATCCGAATCGATCCAACCAATCCAATCCGACCTAATAATACAACGTAATGAATTTCTGCTCAAATTTATTTGAAATTGGATTTATTAATTAGGAATTCAATACTGAAGATTTTATTTGAACATGATATTATTTGTAATAGTAAACGAATCCCGATAACTATACCGCTCGGAATCCAAGTAAGTGAAGATACCATTTTCAATGTTTTGGCAATGAACGTACATCACAAAGTTTATAATATTTTTATAATTATTTTGTTACATGTCCCAGATATTTGAGAATGCATGTTTAGGCATTGACGTAGATTAGTACAAAAGAGAAAATTTGTAGAATGACTGTATGTGTATGAAAAGAATGAAATTGATAGAAAATACGTGATAGCAAAAGCCTTGAAGACAATGAGATGGTGAGCTTGAACGTAAAAGTAAAAGATGACGAAGTCTAAATGAAAATGAGATGGCCAAATCTTAAAAGAAGGTTAGAAAAGAGTTCCAATCAGTATGTGACTGTTAATACAAGATCCGGTAAAAGTAATTAATAATTTTACACTGATGCGTATTTTGACTTGTTGAGATTATTTTTCACATTTTGTAACTTGTGATGTAAGTGAGTTTTTATCTGAGGAAAAACTAATTGCAATCGAGAATCTCATAGTGGCAAGTGAGCATATAGAAGAAGATAGTGATTTTCCCGAGAAAAAAATTTAAAGTATTATGTTTCAGTTTTTAAAAGTATTTCGGTTTTTATTTTAATTTCGAATAAATTATGTTAAATTTTATTATTAGAGGTTTTATGAATTATTTATGATTATACATTTATTTCGAATAATTTTAATTATAGCTTCAGCATATTTAAAGATTTTTATTCAAGATTTCAAAAAATATTATTTTTTTTTTAAATTAGGAATTTTAACGCTCGATTTTAAATCAAATTTTATAAAAAAATTTCTAGGGTTTCAAATTGGTGTTTGTAAATTAGGGATTTTAAAATCGAAGCGTACCGAGAGTGTGATTTATCTAGAAGACTAGATGGACTGCAGTTTCTTAGACAGATTCACCGTAATTCAGAAGTTGGAAAATTCACCAAACTGAAATATAAAGACCTAAATGTCAAATCTCGGGTTGTTCACAACCTTATCAGCTACACCCTCTTGCTGAGGGATGGTCACAGAGATCTGATAAACTGGATGAATTTCTATATTATGGAGAAGATGTACAGCTCCACGATATTTGACCCCAGATTCATGATTTTAGGTTACATAAACGAGATCCGGCGAACACGGAATAAAAATCTGCGTTACAGTATTTTGATTTGGAAGATCGTGCAGTGATCTGAACTTCAGCTGCCCATCAGAGAGCAGATTTGTAACGCCCCGAAAACCTACCCGTTTCAGGTTCGTTCACTTCTATTGTTCACTCACTATGCTCAAAAGAATTTGAATTAAATTTAAAACTTTTGTTCCCCGGTTTAAAACGACGTTTTTGAAAGTATTTTAAACGGCATCGCCGCAGAAAAATTAATTAAAATCAATTTGAATAAAACTCCATTTTAATAAACATCGAACAGAGATACTGGTCGACACCTGCAAACGCCGATCGACACTTGGGATGTCTCGAGTTTTTCATCGGTCGACACTGTCAAACGCCGGACGACACCACGTTTCTTTCGGTCTTCTCGTCGGTCGACATCGGGAACACCGGTCGAAACTTCTACGCTTATCTCAGAGAGTGGTTGACACCCGTTTTCGCAGGTCGACACCCCGATCCTCTCTGTTTGCGCAGGTCGACCCTCGCGGTCGACACCAATGCCATTTTTACACTACCGGTCGACACCTACAACTAGGGGTCAACACTTATTTCATATCTGCCCGTGCAGGTCGACCCTCTCGGTCGACACTTGCAGGGTCTGGTCGACCACTGAGCCTATCGGTCGTCAATTTCTCCCCAGAAATCTGTTTAAAAACCTTAAAAAACTTCTCAAAATCGACCGGAATTCGACTTAATGCTAATAATAAACCAACACACACTTTTTCATCAGCTCAAATCATTATTTACGTAAAGAAAATGACTACTCAAGTTTGAAATCCGGCTCTAGACTGATTCAATTCAAAACAACTTAAAACCTTCTCAATTACACTCCCAAAATCCATACCTATGCCTACCATAGTCAAAACGCCCTGACAGCCGGCCAGATCGTCCACGTGCGTACTCCTCCAACCGCGTTCTAGTCCTAGGCATGCTCGGAGTAATCACCAACTATGGCGTTGTCAGCTACATCACAAAATTCAACTATTAACCTAATGATAAATAAGTAATGCATAAAACATAAACACTGAAAACAAATACATCCTAACATATGCAGTTTCTACTGTTTCATCTCTACTTTAATTTTCGTCTCTTTCTTACATTTTCTTTATCTTCTTACTACTGGGTTCCTATTTACGCGCTAGACTAAGGTGACACCTCTCGCGGTCCCCCTCATAGGACGTGGTACCCCTCATAGGACGGAGCCAACCTCAATTTAGTAAAGTGACACATATCGCAATCCTTTTCATAGGACGCGGTCCCTCTCATAGGACAATGTCACCACGTAAAGCGGGAGAATAGTAACACACCTCGCGGTCCCCCTCATATGGTGCGATCCCCTTCACAGGACAATGTCACTTAACTCCAGCTTCATTATCTTTTTACGTATCTTCTCATTTCGTTCGTCTTATCACACCCTACTATTTCACTTCGTAAAAACATGTAAATTCATTTTCGTCTTATTCTCCTAATTTAAAACAATGATGCACAACCATGGAAGCATAACATAAAGTAAACGTGCAATGCATTTTACTGAACTGTGATGTAGGCCCGAAGACAAAACTTATACTACATTACTTACTTGGTGTCCTAGAAATTCCTCGCACTTCGTAACTTCGTATGCGAACTGGGAAAACCTATAAAACCACATATCTATTAGATCTACTTTCCATTAAATTTGTAAAACTCTAAAGGAAACAACTAAACCTACACTCGGCCTAAACCAAAATCCTAACTCAATTTCCGACTAACATTCAAAATTTCATAACTTCTGCAATACTCGTCCGAATTAGAAGATCCAAAGTGCTACAGGTTCTATAGAACGTCTAGTTTCTAATGGTCTCATCCATTTTCTAATTAAACATCCACAACTTGGCCGGATGTGGTCGAATGGAAGCCGTTCCATAACTCGAGCATTCGACTACCCCAACGCTCAATCTTTCCCCTAAAATCTTGTAATCTACTCCTACTTCTAGCTTAACCACCAACATATTGATAGAAATCAAATTTTAACTCAATTCCTCATAGCTCCCTCCTAGATTTTCATCGAAACTCTCCAACACTCCTGATAATTGTAGTTTTAACACTCGAAACAACTAAAATACTAACTATCTACTAGTAACTAACTAAAACTTACAGTTAGTTTGAAGAAACAGAGGAATAAGAGGAATCGTCGGCTGCTGGAAGGAGACGAGCAGAAGAGGAAGGGTTATGCGCGGATGAGGTAGGAAGGAAATAGGGGGGAGAAGAAGCACCGCAAGGTGTTGTACCAAATTTACTTATTTTTAATAATAATAATAATAATAATAATAATAATAATCTCAATTACTATTCCGCATTTAACCCTTAACCGTTTAATAAATCTGTTATACGGTCCGATTTCGGTTGGATTCTTAAAATTTCTCCTTCATCATTAGTCCCAAAATAATCTTACACTTAAGGATAGAAATTCTCCACTATCAATTCTGACCAAAACTCCGCCGATTACAACTACGTAAATCTGAAAATTAGTTTAAGCGAAAAATTTCGGGTGTTACATTCCACCCTCCTTACAAAAATTTTGTCAACAAAATTTGCTACCTAAACAACTATAGATATCGGCTCATCATGTCTTGTTGCTGCTCCCAGGTTGCTTCTTCTAGGTTATGGTTGCGCCATAATACTTTCACCAGTGAAATCTCCTTGTTGCGTAAAATCTTTACTGCATAATCCAGAATCTACACTAGCTTCTCTTCATACGTCAATGTGGGTTGAACCTCTATATCTTGCTTCTTCACGACATAAGAGGGATCTCATGTACACTTCTTCAACGTGGATATATGAAATACATTATGAATTTCATCTATCGAGGCTGGTAGTTGCAGCTGGTAAGCTGTTATTCCTATTCTCTTCATAATAGAAAATGATTCAATAAATCTTGGGTTCAACTTGCTTCTTTTCCCGAATCTCACAACTTCTTTGAATGACAAAACTTTCAAGAAGACTTCATTTCCCACCTCAAATTCTAACTATATTCTCCGACGATCTGCATAGCTTTTCTGTCGGCTTTGAACAGTTAAAATTTGTTGCCGAATAAATGTAATTTTCTCCATTGTCTGCTGCAAAATATCCAGACCAACCAATCCTGCCTCACCGACTTCATCCCAATATATCGGAGATTTGCACTTCCTGCCATAGAGAGAGTCGTAAGTAGCCATACCTATCGTAGCCTGAAAGCTGTTGTTATACGAAAACTCCACTAATGGTAGGTATCTGCTCCATGAATCCTGGAATTCCAGTACGCAAGCTCGAAACATATCTTCTAGTAGTTGAATGGTGCTCTCAGATTGACCGTCCGTCTGAGGATGAAATGCCTATTAAAATTGAGCTGCATACCCATAGCCTTGTGCAGACTCTTCCAGAACTTTGACGTAAATCTCAGGTCTCTATCTGATACGATCGAGGTCGCAACTCTGTGCAACAGTACGATTTCCTGTACATATAGCTCGGCGAATTGGTCTATAAAATATGTCATCTTCATTGGCAGAAAATGGGCTGACTTGGTTAACCGATCCACAACTAATCATATGCTATCATAACCTTTTGTTGTATGAGGCAATACAACAACAAAATTCATCGATATCTGCTCCCACTTGCACTCGAGAACAGGCAATGGTAGCAGTTTTCCCTCTGGTCTCTGGTATTCAGCCTTTATCTGCTGACAAACCAAGCACGGCTTAACATACTTCGCCATAATCTTCTTTATATCAGGCCACCAATAATGCTACTTAATATCTTTGTACATCTTGGTACTTCCTAGATAGACAGAAAATCTTGAAGAGTGGGCTTCAGCCAGTATTTCTCTCTTTAGTTCTTCATTACTCGGAACGAACCACCTATTTCGAAACTTAAGAATTCCGTCGTCCGAATAAATGAACTCCGACCTGTTGTTGGAAGCCATACTTGACTTAATTTCTTCGCATTCAACATCGTCCTTTTGGGCCTGATTAATTTTCTCCAAAATCGTATGCTGTAAAGACATAGCCAATAACATGGCTGAGACACTCGACACTCGACACCACTTCTAAGTTGAATTTCTGAAACTCCGCATCTAAGGCTAAAGGCATGTCTGAAGTAATAGCTGACGTTGACGTTGTCACTCTACTCAATGCATCAGCCACCACGTTTGCCTTGCCGGGTTGGTGTTTAATCTCAACATTGTAGTCCTTCACGAATTTCAACCACCGCCGCTGCCTCATATTCAACTCCTTCTGAGAAAAGATATACTTCAAACTCTTGTGATCCGAATATACTTCACACGGCTGTCCATACATGTCTCTAAATTTTTAGTGCGAAGACTACCGCGGCTAACTCTAGGTCGTGTGTCGGATAATTCTGCTCGTAATTCTTCAGCTGCCTAGAGGCGTAGGCTATCACCTTCCCTTCTTGCATTAACACACATCCGAGGCCTACCTTGGAAGCATCACAATAAATACTAAATTTTTTATCCTCGGTAGGGAGCGTCAAAATTGGAGTAGTAGTCAATTTCTGCTTCAATGTCTAGAAAATGTGCTCGCAATCCTCGGACCATAAATACTTCACACTTTTCCTCGTCAAGCAGGTTAGAGGCGCCGTAATTTTCGAAAATCCTTCAATAAACATCCTGTAATAACCCGCTAGCCCGAGGAAACTCCGGATCTTCGTGACATTTTTTGGCTGTGGCCATTCTTTAACCGCATGAATCTTTGCTGGATCAACTGATATGCCATTGCTCGAGATGACATGTCCCAGAAACTGAATCTTATCCACCCAAAATTCACACTTTGAAAACTTTGCATAAAGTTGGTGTCGCTTTAGAGTTTCCAACACCAACCTCAAGTGCTCTTTATGATCCTCTTCAATACGGGAGTACATAAATATATCATCGATAAACACTATAACGAATTTATCGAGATAGTCATGGAATACTCTGTTCATCAGGTCCATAAAGGCGGCTGAGACATTCGTCAGTCCGAACGACATCACTAAAAATTCATAATGCTCATAACGTGTTCGAAAAGCTGTCTTTGGAATATCTTCTGTTCTGACCTTCAACTGATAATACCCTGATCTCAGGTCAATATTCGAAAACACTTGTGCACCCTGGAGTTGATCAAATAGATCGTCTATTCTCAGCAAAGTATACTTGTTCTTAATCATCAGCTTATTCAACTTCTTGTAGTTAATGCACATTCGTAACGACCCATCCTTCTTCTTGACAAAAAGGATCGGTGTGCCCCACGGTGAAAAGTTAGGGTGTATAAATCCTTTTTTCACCAACTTTTCTAATTGTTTCTTTAACTCTTTCAGTTCTGCTGGTGCCAATCTATAAACATTTTTTGAAACCGGCTTAGCTCCCGGATACACATCTATAGCAAATTCGATCTCTCGATCTAGAGGTAAACCGGGTAAATCATCTAAGAAAACTTCAGGAAAATCTTGAACAATTAAAATATCCTGCGGCCTTGAATCCCTGGAAATTTGCATATTTATAAGACTGGCGAGAAAACCGATATACTCACCAATCAAAACTTGATGAGCCCTGACATGCGCCATGGCAGATATCTTCCGGGCATTTTTCGTGGCCTGAAAGGTATGCTTCTCACTATTCGGCAGTTGAAAACTCACCGTACCTGCCTTACAGTCAATTGTAGCGTAGTGCTTGAACAGCCAATCCATTCCCAATATCATGTTGTATTCAGTTATACCCATAATAATGAGATCGGCCGATAAATTCTTGCTATCCCACCGATACTACGCTATCTCGTACCACTTGATTTGAATGCATACGCCACCAGAAGGTAACATTACCTCGTATCTACAGTCCGTTGACACAGGCCATATATCCAACTTAACCACGAATGTAGTTGCAACGAACAAGTACGTCGCACTAGAATCAATCAAAGTATATACAGGTACAGAATTTACCAATATAGTACCTAACACTACGACTGGCTGGTCATCCTCGCCCGACTCGATCATGGCAAATACTCTCAGTGTTGAACACGTCAGACCCTTCTTTAGAGCTATGCAATCTTTGTTGACGCCCACTTCGTTACAGTTGAAACACCGAATCAATCTGGGCTTCGGGCAATCTCTAGCCAAGTGTCTAGCTTCATTGCAGTTGTAGCACTTTCTTGGGTTTAGTCTGCACTCGCCTGGGTGATATCTCAAGCACTTAGGGCACTAGGGGTACTGCACCGGCCCCCGAGGTCTTTTGCTACTGCCTTGGCTGCTTGATCCTTCGTTAAATCTCTTAGTACCCCTCTGTTGTTGTTGCTGAGAGCACTTATGCTTTGTTGTGGGGCAACCTCCTTGAAGAATCTCCTGGAAGCTTCTCGCTGCTTAATAAATTTCATCTCAGCCTTCTCCACTTCCAATTCCTTAGCCAACACTTTAGAATAGGGCACCTCTTGAGTTCCGGCTATCTTTACTCCCTTGTATATTTCCGGCTTTAGTCCCTGCACATACTGAAACACCTTGTATTCATTCCGGCTCACTAAACTGCTGGCAAACTGAAGTAACGACTCCAATTGTCGGTTGTACTCAGTCACCGACCCGGTCTGTTTTAACTGTAGGAACTCAATCCTTTTGGCCACTTGCACTGTACTGTTGAAGTAGTTGTCATAAAATATCTCCTTGAACCTTTTCCACGTCACATGCTGTCTTTCAACTGTGGTCTTCACGGACTCCCACCAAAATCGGGCGTCTTTCGCTAGATGAAAGGTGTCTATCGAAACCTTGTCCTCTTCTTCTACTTTCACATATCTGAACATGATTTCCATGGTACGGACTCATTCCTCTGTAGCTATTGGGTCCAACGATTGTCCTTTATACGTCGGAGGTCGTAACCTCGAAATCTATCTCCCGACTGATCATGGCCTGAACTAGAGCCTGCAATTCCTTGCATCTCCCGACTCAGCATGATCCCTAATTGCTGAGACTGCTTGTTCACCAACTCAGTTAACTGTCTGATCGTCATGGAATCATCCTCACTTCTTGGTTCGCTTGGCTCTCTTGGTACTCATGGGCGTCCTGGTCATCTAGACATCTTAGCTAATTTCTTGGACAAGGTTAATTACTCTCATAATCATCTAATAACTAAAACTAAACTTAAACACTTACAGTTGTCGAAGCACGTCATGCGGCGATCAACGCTATTAGGTAATCGTTTGAATGTTTTGACCTTTTGGCTTTGATTTTATAGCCGTAACGGCCCGAAAATTTACCCGTTTCCGGTTCGTTCACTTCTACTACTCATTCACTCTTCTCAAAAGAATTTGAATAAAATTTAAAACTTTTGTTACTCGGTTTAAAATGATATTTTTGAAAGTATTTTAAAAAGGCATCGCAGCGGAAAAATTAATTAAAATCAGTTTGAATAAAACTCCATTTTAAGAAACATCAAACAGAGACACTGGTCGACACCTGCGAATGCTGATAGACACTCAGGATGTCTCGAGTTTTTCATCGGTCGACACTGGCAAACGTTGGACGACACCACGTTTCTCTCTGGTCTTCTCGTCGGTCGACATCGGGAACACCGGTCGACACTTCTACGCTCATCTCAGAGAGCGGTCGACACCTTCTTTCGTGGGTCGACACCTTGATTCTCTCTGTCCGACACTTCTACGCTCATCTCAGACACCGGTCGATACCACTGCCATTTTTACACTACCGGTCGACACCTATAACCAGGGGTCGACACTTACTTCGGCTCTGCCCACGCTGGTCGACTCTCTCGGTCAACACTTGTAGGGTCTGGTCGACCACTAAGCCTATCGATAAACACTTACTCCCCAGAAATCTGTTTAAAAACCTTAAAAAACTTCTCAAAATCGATCGAACTTCGACTTAATGCTAATAATAAACCAACACACACTTTTCCATCAGCTCAAATCATTATTTACATAAAGAAAATGACTACTCAAGTTTGAAATCCGGCTCTAGACTGATTCAATTCAAAACAACTTAAAACCTTCTCAATTACACTCTCAAAATCCATACCTATGTCTACCATAGTCAAAACGCCCTGACAGCCAGCCAGATCGTCCACGTGCGTACTCCTACAACTGTCTACTAGTCTTAGGCATGCTTGGAGTACTCACCAACTGTGGCGTCATCACCTACATCACAGAACTCAACTATTAGTGTAATGCTAAATAAGTAATGCATAAAACATAAACACTGAAAACAAATACATCCTAACATATGCAGTTTCTACTGTTTCATCTCTGCTTTGGTTTTCGTCTCTTTATTATATCTTCTTTATCTTCTTACTACTGGGTTACTCTTTACGCGCTAGACTAAGGTGACACCTCTCGTGGTCCCCCTCATAGGACATGATCCCCCTTATAGGACGTAGCCAACCTCAGTAAAGTAAATTGACATATCTCGCAATCCCTCTCATAGGACGCGGTCCCCTTCATAGGACAATGTCACCACGTAAAGCGAGGAAAAAGTAACATACCTCGCGGTCCTACTCATAGCACGCGATCCCCTTTATAGGACAATGTTACTCAACACCACCTTCATTGTCTTCTTACGCATTTTATTATTTCGTTCGTGTCATCAGACCCTACTATTTCATTTCGTAAAAACATAAAAATTCATTTTCGTCTCGTTCTACTAATTTAAAACAATGATACACAACCATGAAAGCATAACATAAAGTAAACGTGCAATGCATTCTACTGAACTGTGATGTAGGCCCGAATGTAAAACTTTTACTACATTACTTACCTGGCGTTTTAGTAATTCCTCGCACTTACCAGCCTCACCCTGGGATGGTTGCTGCGTTGTGTTTGTGGTGGTGGGCAACTATGGCCCCGTTGCTGGAAGAACTGGGACGATGGTGGTACCAGAGGGTGGTGTGCCGAGTGCGTACAGCCTCCCCCTGGAATGGTTACGGTATGAGGAGTGACGCGTGTGTACGATTTGAGGGCCTCATTGTTGAAGGAACCAGGATGATGGTGACGTGACATGGTGTGAGATGGCGAGAGAGTCCAGCCTCATCATGATGCTGCTGTACCACGCGGCACCAGTTGTGACAACATGAGCTTGAGTTAGAGACTACACGTGATAGGATTGCATTGTCGATTTTACGTTTCATATTGCACTGCTTACTGAGCATTAAGCTTATGTTGTGTGTTCAGTGGTATAGGTGCAGAGACTATTGCTGGTGAGTTACGAGAGCCCAGACAGCATGAGTAGGCGGTTGGCGGCGTACTACCCTGTACCGGCAGGTGGAGTTCATCAAGGCAGCCTGACCCATAGAGCGAAGCCGGGTGGTAGGTTCCGAGAGTTGTGTTTTGTATAGTGTATGTCGAATGTATAGATTTTGAGGCATAGGCGGGTTTGAATATTTATGGTGGGGAATAGTGTACAGTTGTGTTTTTGAAACTACTTGAGGAATTTTGTATTAAAAATACAGGTTATTACTTTGTGATTTTTAATCGTGGAAGTTTTCACCGTCCGTTTTCTTTCTAACTGGTGTTTTCTTTAGGCTGCTGGTGTAAGGTGTCAACCGGTATGCATATGTGTCGACCGAACTAAGCAAATGTCGACCGCGAGGATCAACCTACGAGGGACAGAGAGAAAGAAAGTGTCGACCGGTGTCTTTAGGTTTCAACCGATTAGTGTAAAAGTGGTGAGGGTGTCGACTGCGAGGTTCGACCTTTGCGAGCAGAGATCATTAAAGTGTCAACCGGTGAAGGCAAGTGTTGACCGCTCCGTGTAATAAGCGTAGAGAGTGTAGATCGTAGGGTTCGACCTGTGGGAGCAGAGAGGATTGAAGTGTCGACCTTCGTAGGTAGGTGTCGACCACTTCTTGTTACGTGCGTGGAAGTGTCGATTGCGAAGATCACCGGGGAGGGCAGAGAGAATTAAGGCGTCGACCGGCGTTTACAGGTGTTGTTCGGTTTCTTTTTTTTTTTTTATGTTTTAAAAAGTGAAGTTTATTTAAATTAATTTTAATCGAGTTTTTCGCTGCGGTATTGTTAAATTTTTTTAAGGATGACGTTTTGCGTCGAGGAGCCAAAAGTTTCAAATTTTTGTAAGAAATTTATCGAGGAAACGAGTAAGTGTACGGATGGCGACCCAGGTCCGGGGATGACTTGGGGGTGTTATAGATGTGGTGTCAGAGCAGTGAACGAATTGAAAACAGGTAGGTTTTCGGGGTGTTACAAATATGGTATCAAAGCTGTTATCCAATCAGAAGTGTGGCCGACGAGGATGTCGGGCCACTCGGAGGAGGGGTGAGATTGTAAAGGCAAGATGACTGGTTACAATTCCAACACTGCTTGGGGGAAAGGTAGAGGGGACGGTTAATAGGTGGAAGAGGGAATGGTATGAGCGTCAGAGCCACGGGGTCGACGTCGTTCAATGAATCTTCAAATACCACTAGCCACTGTAGGGGAGTGCACCACCAACTGTAAGTGTTTAGATTTAATTTTATTGTTAAGACTAGTGTGGGTTTTGTACATTTAAAGGTAGAAAATGTCTAAAGAGGCTAGAGGAAGAGGTTGACCACGACGGGAGACGCATAGAGCGGTGGGCGACATGGATGACACCGTTCGGCAGCTTACCGAGTTAGTGCACCGCCAGTCTCAGCAGCTGTAGAGGTTTATGTGCAGAGACGACCAGAGCCATTCTAGTGCATAGGGTTCGTTGGACAAGGGGGGGTGATAGACTTCAAACGCTTAGACCCCCGACTTTTGACAGGTAATCTTCGGATCCTCTCAGTGCTGAGAACTGGATATGGAACATGGAGAGCATGATGGGTTATGCTAAAGTGAAGAAGCAGGATAAGATGTCTAGTGCGGCATTATATCTGGCCAAGGATGCTAGCCATTGGTGGAATACGGTGATGGCTACGAGAGATGTGGGGGCCATGACCTGGGAGGAATTTAAGACGACATTATTCGGCAAGTATTTCAGCCACTCAGTCAGGACCCAGAAGATGGTGGAGTTTGCCTAGTTGAGACAGACGGGCACCGTGGCTGAATACGTGAGACAATTTGACGCGCTATCTCGGTTTGCTAGTCACCTGGTGAGCCTGAACAAGAACAAAGTATACCAATTTGTACAAGGCCTGAAGCGAGACGTATACATGGGCATGCAGATAGCTTGAACACGAGGGGTGCCTTACGAGAATGTGGTGGCGAAGGATTTAGTAGATATTGAGGAGGCTAGGACGAAGCTTCGCAGTTATAGGGAGCTGCTTAAGGAGCAGCACAGGAAATTTTCAGAGAGTTGTTACCTCAGCCAAGCAGAGAAGAGTCGTGGCAGCGGAAGGGCCTGAAGAGGGCTAGCGACAGCACTAGCAGCCAGGGAAGCAACAAGCGACCTCTGGGACCAGGGCAGTTTTCGGTGTGCCCAAAGTGTCAGAGGAGTCATCCTGGCGAGTGCAGGGTAGGTACGGGGTGATGCTACAACTATGGCGAGGCGGGCCACAAGTCCAGAGATTGTCAGAAGCCGCGACAGAATCAGTGCTTCAACTGCAATGAAGTGGGGCATTTTACTAGAAGTTGTCCGAATTTGAGTAAGACCCCAGCGACAGTGGCACCAAGAGTCTTCGCCCTCATTGAGTCGGACGATGCCGTCCAGCCATCGGTGATTTCAGGTAGTATTCTTATTTCGGGTATAGCGGCTTATACTCTTATCGATACGGGTGCTACTCATTCGTTTGTGTCTACTGCTTTCGTGGTCAAGGCAAATCTAGTGCCCAGCTATTCTTGGCAGTTCTATTATGTATTGTTGCCGTCGGGGGAGCGTCTATACTCAGATCAAGTGGTACAATGTGATATTGTGACAATGGGAGAAAAATGGTTATAAGTTGATATGATCATACTCAACATGAAGGGGTATGAGGCTATTTTAGGGATGGATTGACTGTATAAACATTATGCCACGATAGATTGCAGGACCAGAAAGATCCACTTTCGGCTCCCGAGTGGAAAGAGTTGCTTCTTCAAGGGGGAAAGGGTTTTCGTAGGATTTCGGCAGCGTCGTCTATGAGAGCCCAACAGTTGTTACGAGGTGGATGCATGGGCTTTTTGGCTAGTGTCATGGAGGCGCAGTTTCAGGGCGAGGCTCAACTCTAGGACATCCCCATTGTGCAGGATTTTTTGGGGGTATTTGTTGAGGATTTGCCAGGTCTGCCCCCTGACAGGGAAATTGAGTTCGTTATCGACGTGTACCCTGGGGCTGGACCAATGTACAAGAACCCGTACAGGCTGGCGGCTACCGATCTGAAAGAGTTAAGGGCACAATTAGAGGAGTTGACGAATAAGGGGTTCATACGCCCTAGCTTTTCGCCGTGGGGTGCGCTGGTGCTTTTCGTTAAAAAGAAGGATGAGATCCCTACGCATCTGTGTTGACTACGGGGAACTGAATAAGTTAACAGTGAAGAATAAGTACCCGTTGCCAAGGATGGATGACTTATTTGATTAGCTTCAAGGTGCACGGTGTTCTCAAAAATTGATTTGAGATCCGATTACTATCAGTTGAAGGTTAGGGAGGAAGATGTCCCAAAGACAGATTTTCAAACACGGTACAGACACTATGAGTTATTAGTGATGTCGTTCGGACTGACTAATGCCCCAGCCGCCTTTATGTACCTGATGAACTGAGTATTCAGGGAGCAATTGGATAGATTCGTGATAGTATTCATTGATGACATCTTGATATACTCTCGGAGTGAAGATGAGCACAGAGAGCGCTTGAGGATCATGCTGACGACTGTGGAGCAGCATCGACTATATGCTAAGTTTTCTAAGTGCGAATTTTGGCTGGATACGATCAAATTTTTGGGGCACGTCATCTCTCGTGATGGTATTTTAGTGGATCCGGCGAAGGTTCAGTATGTGAAGGAATGGCCATGACCGACCAGTGCCAGCGAGATCGCAGTTTTCTGGGATTGACGGGATATTACCGGAGATTTATTGAGGGATTCTCCAAGATTGCAGCCCCTTTGAGTCGATTGACCGGAAAGAACGTGATGTATAGTTGGTCTGATGCGTGCGAGGACAGCTTCTAGGCGTTGAAGCAGAGGTTGACTACAGCCCCTTTGTTAGTATTTCCGGTAGAGGGGGAGAAGTTCAGTATTTATTGCAACGCCTCCAGGGTAGGCTTGGACTACGTGTTGATGCAGAGTGGAAGGGTGATTACCTATGCTTCAAGACAATTGAAGCCTTACAAGTAGAATTATCCTATGCATGACTTGGAACTGACAGTGGTGGTATTCGCACTTAAGATATGGAGGTATTATTTATATGGACAATAATGCAAAATCTTCTCAAACCACCAGAGTTTGAAGTATATCTTCATGCAGAAGGAGCTAAACTTGAGACAAAGGAGGTGGCTTGAGCTGGTTAAAGACTACGATCTGAAAATCAAGTATCATTCGGGGAAAGCGAACGTGGTAGTTGACGCCCTGAGCCGAGTGTCAACTTCGATGTCTGCTATGATTTTAGTGATGCCTACGGAGTTGAGAACTGAGGTGCAAGAGTTCAGGCTAGAAGTGGTTTCTGATTTGGCAGCCACACTATTGGCAATGTCATTGAGGCCGACCATCTTGGACAGAATTTAAGAGACTGGCCCTGAGTGCAGTGGACTGAAGGCAGGTATGTAGGCCAATGCTAGCACTGAGCTCAGCTATTCGGAGGATGAGATTCTGAAGTTTGTAGATAGGTGGTATGTCCCGAAAAATGAGGAGCTAAGAAGGGAGATATTGTCCGAAGCCCACTCGTCTTCCTTCTCTGTGCATTCTGGAAGAACTAAGATGTACAGAGATTTAAAATTACACTATTGGTGGCCTAATATGAAGCGAGAGGTAGTCAAGTACGTTGAGACATATGTAGTATGCCAGCAGGTAAAGGCGTAACATAAGAGACCGTCGGGCATGCTTCAGCCACTACCTAACTTGAGTGGAAATGGGAACGGGTCACTATGGATTTTGTTGTCGGACTGCCAAAGACTGCTAAAGATCACGATGTAATTTGGGTGATTGTAGACAGACTAACAAAGTCGTCTTACTTTTTACCGATGAGAATGACTTACTCGATGGATCAATTCACTCAGTTGTACATGCAGGAGATAGTCAGACTACATAGGGTCCCGGTGTCAGTAATGTCAGACCGAAACACTAGATTTACGTCTAAGTTTTGGAAGAGTATGTATAAGGCTATGGGTACCAAGCTAGAATTCAGCACGGTTTTTCATCCTCAGACCGACGAGCAATCGGAGCGAACCATACAGATACTGAAAGATATGCTCAGAGCCTGTGTGGTGGAGTTTCAAGCGGCTTGGAACAGGTTTTTGCCGTTGATCGAATTCTCATATAATAACAGTTACCAGTCTATCATTGGCATGACACTGTATGAGGCTTTGTATGGAAGAAAATGCAAGTTGCCATTGTACTGGGACGAGGTTGTAGAAGCAAGACTTATAGGCCCAAAGATGCTACGACAGACGGTCGACAAGATTGCTATTACAAAGAAGAGGGTCGAGGCAGATCAGAGTCGGCAAAAGAGATATGCCGATCAGAAGAGATGAGAGCTAGAGTTTGGCGGGGTGATGAGGTATTTCTGAAGATCTCCCCGTTCAAGGGAGTGGTCAGGTTCGGGAAGCGAGGAAATCTCAACCCTCGTTTTGTTGGACCGTTCCCTATTGTGGAAAGGATTGGGAAGACTGCTTACAAGGTTCAGCTGCCTTCCTTGATGAATGATATACATAATGTCTTCCATGTCTGCATGCTGAGGAAGTGTATGCGTGATCCTTTTCAGGTGGTTGCACAGCAGGATATAAAGCTACATCCGATGCTATCTTACGAAGAGAAGCCAGTGGCCATACTGGGATCAGCTGTGAAAGTGTTGCGCAACAAGGAGATTTCCTTGGTCAAAGTTTTGTGACGCAATCACAATGTGTAGGAAATCACTTGGGAAAGGCGGTAGTACATGGAGCAACAGTACCCATAGCTATTCGGTACGTAAATTTTGGGGACAAAATTCTTTTAAGTAGGGGAGGATGTAACACCCCGTATTTTCGTTGTATCGATTTTCGGGTTGTCGGGGCGATAAGCGGTCGGGTTCGGGTCAGAATGGAGAGCGAGAAATTTGTAAGGTTAGGTGGGAGATTATTTCGATGCTAATGGGCAAGAAAAGTTTGTAGAATTCTGGCTGAACGCAACCCAAATGATAGTTTAACTGAACAATTAAAGCAGGAGGTCAAAAAGGTAATTTGAATTAATTATATTAATTAATATAATTATTTTAAATGATTGAAAGGGGAAGAAGAAATCCTCCCCTTCTTCGTCCGTTCACCGAGAGAAAGAGAAAGGAAGAGAAGAACTCCCACGATAATTTCTTCTTCCGACGACGTTCAACCAACGCCGATCTAAGTTTTCTACTCTATTTCAACGGTAAGGTAGATTTTGAGTGGTTGATGGCTTAGTTTTAGTTAGCGGAAGAGTTTGATAAGAAATTTGATGGATAGAGAATTAAGATTTTAGGGTTGGAGTGTTCATTGGAGTTATTATTGATTGTTGACGATAAATGTGATAGATTGGTGAGGAATGTACTGAGTTTTACTGAAAGGCCGAATATATAGGATTTTAGACCCTAAGGCCTATTCTACTTTCGGATTTTCGCCCTAACTACGGTTAATCATTTTTTATTCTCTTTTGGTGTGTTAAACTAGGTTATGAGTTGAGCGTTCAGCCGCTGTAATCAAGTGATTCCGACAACCGACACAAAAATTATGCACGTTGGAAGTTACGTAGATTTTTGGCCGAAATTCGGTTTAGTGAGCGATTTTGGTTTGTTTGTAGTACGTAAAGTTAATGGTAGTGGTGTAGTTAACTGTTTAGATGAGTTTTGATAGTAATTGGTTTTATGTTTAGGTGAACTAGGTCTTTGTGAAGTCATGCATCGGGAAAAAGCTTAGAACGCTAGGTAAGTAGTGCAAGTAGTGTATGCATGTGCATTGCCCTTATGGGCCTACACCATGGGACAGTAAGGATGTATTACGTGTTTTGTCTGTTTGTGTTCAGTCATGCATCATGTTTTGCAAAGTGTAACGAAAATGAATTTGAGCACGGTTTTATGTTCGAATGTGAAGTGGGATGTGCGGCGGTGAGAACAATGCGTGTGTGGGCAGATTTGACCCCGTTGCTAGAGGAACCAAGACGATGGTGATGTGGCAGGGGGTGGTGTTGTGAGTGTTTCCATCCTCACCTTGGGATGACTGCTGTGTTGTGTGTGTGGTGGTGTCCCGTTTCTGGAGGAATCGAGACGGTGGTGACGTGCCAGAGGGTGGTGTGGCGAGTGCTTACATACTCACCCTGGAATGGTTGCGGTATGAGAAGTGACGCGTGTGTAACAGTTTGAGGGAGTCGTTGCTGGAGGAACCGGGACGATGGCAACGTGACAGGGTGTGAGGTGGCGAGAGAGTCCTGCCTCACCATGGTGCGGCTGTACCACGCGGCACCAGTTGTGACAATATGAGCTTGAGTGTAGAGATTGCATGTGATAAGATTGCATTGTCCGTTTTACCTTTCATATTGCACTACTTACTGAGCGTTAGACTTATGTTGTATAGTCCATGGTGTAGGTGCAGAGACTTCTGCTGGTGAGTTACGAGAGCCCAGGCAGGATTAGTAGGCGATTGGCGGCGTACTACCATGTACCGGCAGGTGGAGTTCATCAAGGCGGCCCGACCCATGGAGCGAAGCCGGATGGTAGGTTCTGATAGTTGTATTTTGTAGAGCCTATGTTGAGGGTATAGATTTTGAGGCATAGGCGGGTTTGAATATTTATAGTGGAGAATAGTGTACAGTTGTGCTTTTGAAACTACTTGAGAAATTTTGTCTTAAAAATACAGTTTCTTACTTTGTGGTTTTAATCGTGGAAGTTTTTGCCGTCGATTTTCTTTCGAACTGGTGTTTTCTTTAGGCTGCTGGTGCAAGGTGTCAACCGATATGCATAGGTGTCGACCGAACTAAGCAAATGTCGACTGCTAGAATCGACCTACGGGGACAGAGAGAAAGAAAGTGTCGACCGGTGTCTTTAGGTGTCGACCGATTAGTGTAAAAGTGGTGAGGGTGTCGACTGCGAGGTTTGACATGTGCGGACAGAGAGCATTAAAGTGTTGACCGGTGCAGGCAAGTGTCGATCGCTCCGTGTAATGAGCGTAGAGAGTGTCGACCGCGGGGTTCGACTTGTGCGGGCAGAGAGGATTGAAATGTCAACCGCCGAAGGTAGGTGTCGACCACTTCTTATTACGTGCGTGGAAGTGTCGACCATGAAGATCGACCGGGGAAGGCAGAGACAATTAAGGTGTCGACCAGCGTTTCAGGTGTCGATCGGTTTTTTATTTTTATGTTTCAAAAGGTGAAATTTATTTAAACTTATTTTAATCGAGTTTTTTGCTGCGGCGTTCTTAAATACTTTTCAAGGATGTCGTTTTGAGTCGATGAACCAAAAGTTTTAAATTTTGTAAGAAATTTATCGAGGAAACAAGTAAGTGTACGGTTGGCAACCTAGGTCTGGGGATGACTCGGGGGCGTTATAGATGTGGTGTCAGAGCAGTGAACGAACTGGAAACGGGTAGGTTTTCAGGGCGTTACAGGACGCCCCCGCCACCGTGACGGAGCTGCCAATTGCGTCTCAGGTTGGCAGTAGCTTGGATGAGCAAATGCATTTGGAGCAGCAGATGCATCTGTAGCGGCAGCAGCAACAGCAACAGCAACAGCAGATGCATCAGAAGCAGTACCAGAGGATTGCGTTTCTCATAGTCAGGGTCGAGAAGTTGACCATGTGCCAGAAAAAGGTGGTTGCGTCACAGGACTATCTCATTTCCATTAGATAGGTCACTGAGAGGATGACAGATTGAATGGCAGGCAGAGACGACGAAGGCGATGTATTACCAGAGTATTTTAGTTTATATTTTGTATTTCATTTGATGTACTTTAATTACAGTGTCTTGGACATTATTCTTTTGTACTTAAATCTGTCTGTTGGGTATATATTTGTGATTTGAGTTCATAGGAAATATTTAAAGATAGCTATTTGTAAGTATAAAACAAATGAAACTCTGTCAAATTTTTAAATTTTTTAAAAATAAAATAAAATAATTTATTAATTATAATTGTATGCAATTTATTTAATATAAATGATGCATTCAAACAAATTTATCACTTCCAATTAATTAATGAATAAAATATAAAATAAATTAATTAATTAATTAACGTATTCAAATTATTTTATAGTAAATAAATATTATTTAATATAATTAATATATTTAAACAAATGGATGACTTCTAATTAATTATTATATAAAATAAATTAATTATTGTATTTAAATTATCTAAGGTATTTAAATTATTATTTAAGTAAATAAACAATATTTATTTAAACCAAATAAAAAGCAATTGTAAATTGAAAAAACCTTGGAATTACATGAAAACAAATTAATTACAACACAAATTACAACAGTCAATTTTTTCTGCTCATGCCTCGACCGCGAGTCGTAGATTTTTGCACATAATGAAAATTATATTAAAAAAAAATGACAACGTGTTTATGAGCGAAATGTTTAGAACTGTACATGTGTATTCTCATTTGTGTTCAAATGCATAAACGTGTCTTAGGAAGCAGCAATGCCTAAAGTGGGTCCTCGGTTTTGAAAAATGCGACTATTATGCCTGTACTGACGATATATACAACACGACATCTTTGAGTTCCGCCTCCTAGCTATCGAATTTGACAACTCATGGACATCTCGCACTGTTGTCTTCTTGGACCTACCAGGTTGACGATATATTATAAGCAGGAAGAGTTCCCTCCTATCTGGCACATCCAGCCACATTAATTAATCGTTCACGAGTTGAATAAAATGGAAGTACATCTACAAGTAAGTCACCAGACAGTAGCATGGATGCACATAAATTTCTAGTTGCACTCTCAAGAAAAATATGCATGAAATGACACGGACACACAGGATTCCAGTAAGTGTCCACCTAATGAAATCGCATACCCATGTATTCATGTCGACAACGAATTATTCGTTGTCGTTACTCACCTAAAATCGTGAACCTCCCTAAGCGTAGAGCTCCAATTTCTAGTTGCAGCTACTAGCTTGTCAAGCTTTTTATGTATTTTGGCTCACAGGAGGGTCGTTAATTGGGTCATATTCTCAAATTTTTTAACAATGCGAGTCATCATGTACGTTCGGATCGTCTTGGACATGGTGAAGATCAGTTTGTCCCTGGCAGATAATATGACTATATTGAATGACTCGCACAAATTATTTAAACCCATTTCGCATTTGGGAATCGGAGAGAATAAATGAATAGCTCAATATCTAGGTGGTTTTATTCGAAGCCATTAGTGGTAGTCAGGTTAAGCTCATGTAATTTCATCATTTATGATTCAAAATGTCATCTTATGGGTGTCCTGACCGCATTCCACATCGTTTCTTGGTATGCTTTGCCACAGAGCAGCTCTTTGAAGTTTACGTACATGTGCTAAAGGCCGAAACGGTGTTCAGCTTCTTTAAATTGATCTTCAACAGCATTCCTCAACCCATGATATTAAAATATAGTTACTTAGACAGTATAATTACACGACAAATTTTTTCAAAGAAAAACTAAGTTGACCTAAAACAATATACCTTTTATCGATCCGAAACAATTGTCTATTCGGCTACATCTCCAATGTGCAGGTCTGCCTTCAAAAGTTTCAAAAACCACGTTCATGTTTCCTTGGTCTCTTTTTTGACATTCGCAACAACAACGAGATATAGCTCATCGTTTGCATTAATATTAACGGCTGTGAGTCATTGGCTGGGACACGAGCCTTTAAGGTGATAGCCATCCAAACATATAATAGGGCGATCAAACTGTAGTAAGCCCGCCTTGCAAGCGGCCTATCATATATACACTTTTTGGCATATTAACGAGCTCGCGGTATCTTAAGTAAGTACTTCGAATGTGCTACCTGGATTTGTTATATATATTTTTTCTGTGTATGACCAGACTAACTTATATTGTTCGTCGCTGTTGCCTTCGTTAAGTGTGCGAAATAAACTTGTTGCTCTTTTGGAAATAATAGGTGTAATGTTAGCATTGTGCTCAATCCTCACTATTGTCACAATGGAAGATATATCCCACCTAGGTTGACTAAGATATATCCTACATAGGTTCAAAAGTTAATATCTTCCAATAAACACGTTAGTATATTGATGTGCCACCCATTTTATACTAACGTGTTTATTCTCAATTATCCTCGCATAGCTGTGCGTATTGATCAAACTCTTTATTTGATGGGCAAGCCTGTATTGCTTTTATGAAACATGCAATCACCACTCACACCCTTCTGAACACCTAGCCGTCAATCGACTTCTTTCACTTTTAGTGAATACTATACCAACACCATGTTTCACAGAATCTTTTATTTTATTTTTAAGTTTATTTAAAGATGAATATTCTTTAGTCACAAAAAATACCATTGGAACATCTTCCCTTACCTGTACGCTTTCAACCTCATCATCGTCTGACATAAACGGTGTTCGAAGCTGATTGTTTAGAGTTTTGGATGTTGAATGCACTTGTATTGCTTCATTTTTAACAGAGTCATCGTCACCACATACAGGAGTCTCGCCCGAATACCAATTCATCTCGTCATCACCAACTGTTTCCTCCTCTAATTCAAACCATGTATCTGGATCATAATCCATTGTCCTCGATAATACAAAACAATAAAATATTTGTGAAATTTTAGAGATTTCAAAAGGTGTGGATTGAGAGTGGACGATTGAGCTCCTTAAATAAGGAAGAAGATTGACCTCTCGCAAATCAAGTTCGCTTATCCCTCCCCCCCCCCTGCGAATCTGGATGCAAGGGGTGGTCGCACAAGATTCGCGGGAGGCTGTGTGCGATTTACGGCCCCCCGACTTCGCATCCAGAGATCAATCATTGATCTCTGGATAGGTCGCAGGGGGTCGAGTGCGATTCGCGACTCCTTGACTGTAATAACCCAGAAAATTTTAGATTTTTAAATTTAATTTCTGAATTTTTAATTTAATCTCGGTTGTTGTTCCGAGAAATATTTTAACGGGTAGATTAAATTATAAAACTCAGAGTCTAGTTTGTGATGGTTTTCGAAAATTTTAAGGTCGAAAGGGCGAGAATTTAGCGAAGTTACGGATGATAAAAACACGTGAGGGCGTTTTGGTAAATTTATTATTTAAATTATTTTATAAAATTAAAAATTTTATAAAAACAACTGAACGGCTTTCGCAAGCCGTTAAGTGTTTGGTTTTACTTCGCCGGAGCAGAGAGCAAACGCGCGAGAGAGGGCGATCGGGAGCTCTGTTTTGGTCTTCGATCGGGGTGTCCGACGAGCTGAAGCGTAGGCGCGGGTGCGGTTTGTCTCAAGCTGAAAAATCCCAGGTAACTCCTCCCCTGTTTTGGCCTCTGTCAACCGAGCATGAGGGCTCGGTTCTTTTTCCTTTTCTCCGATGAATTGGCTCGGTGTGGGGGCGACTATAGGCTGTGAATGCTGGTGTTAGTGAGGGGAAACAGTGGATGCTCGGTGAGAGGGAGAGTGATCGAATGGGGGGGAATTGAGCAAGATTCGGGCTGGTGCTCGAATCTTCAATTTTTTAGTGGATTATTCATGTGAGTGGGATGTGGCCGATTACATGTAGAAATTTTGGAATTTGAACTGGAATAAAAAATCGGATTGTTGTTTGTGTAAGAGCAGATTCTGTTTTCAGCCGTTTCGCCCTAACTTCGATTAATCGTTTTAAATTCTGTTTCTGTAGGTTAAAATAAGTTGTTAGAGGCACGTATGGCTGCTGGAATCATTCAATTCTGATATCCGACGAGAAGGTTATGCGCGCCGGAAGTTTATGTCGGATTTTGGTTCAAGTCAAATTAGTGAGCTTTTTTCGTGGAATTTCGACGAGTGATAGTGGCATGACTGTTTTTGGTGCGTAAAGCTAAATTGAGTGAGTTTTGGTTCAAGAAAAAAACAAAAACGTGAAATTTAATAAAAGGGGCAGATTTGGTCAGGGTTTTTCCACCTAGCTGCGGCTTACCGTTTTAAAATCCATCTTAGTATGTTAAACTAAGTTGCTAAGGGGACGTGTAGCCACTTGAATCGTTCAATTCCGTTGACGGACGCAAAAGTTATGCGCGTCCGAAGTTTAGGCTAATTTTAGGCCGAACCGAATTAGCGACTCGTTTTAGTTGGAATTTCATGAGTGTAGTTAAGGAATGTTATTTTAAACTATTTGGTGAGTTTTGAAGTAAAGATTGATGAGTGCATTGTTTGCGTTTTAGGTTGAGGTATTTTGGCGAAACAGTGCGTCGAGCGAGCTTAGGACGCCAGGTAAGTAGTGCATGCATGCGTTTTGCCCAAGTGGTCCTACACTGTAGAACTTTAGGGTTTATGTGATTGATTGTGGTGTGCGTGCATATTATTTGACATGCATCATTTTTTTAAAACGGGAACGAAAATAGTTTTGAGCATGTTTTGAGTAGGTGGTGAGACGCGTGGCGGTGGTACCGCGGATCCTGCTAGTGTGTGGGCCGGTGCGTAACCAACCGCGGATTCCGCTTGAGGAGTGGGCCGGTTTGGCCGTCACGCGGCGTGAATTTGTTGACGGTGAGGGTGATGGGCAGTGGTACCGCGGATCCTACTAACGTGTGGGCCGATTCAACGCCAGTCACGGATTCCGCTCGAGGAGTGAGCCAGCTGGGCTGTCGCGAAACGTGTGTGTTTTGCAACCGTGGCCCCGTGCTGGGGAGGATGGGACGGGGGCGACGTGTCAGGGTGTAGTGTGGCGCGAGGTACACCCTCACCCTGATGTGGTTGCTGTGTGGTGATGCGTGTGTGTAGCTTGTGGGCCTCTTTGCTGGAGAGTTCGGGACGGTGACGACGTATCAATGTGTAGGGTGGCGTTAGGTTCCTCCTTACCCTAGTGCGGTTACACTACGTGTCACAGATGTGACAACATGAGTGTGAGTGTAGAGACTGTATGTGATGAGATTGCATTGACGGTTTTTACTTTCATATTGTACTACTTACTGAGCGTTAGGCTTATGATGTGTGTTCTATGGTGTAGGTGCTGACGATATTGCTGGTGAGCCTCGCGAGCCTAGTCCTGAGGCCTAGGAAGGTTGGCGGCGTGTGACCGAGGCACTGGACGGCAGATTTGGGTAGGGCGACCCGACCCGTGGGGATGGTAGGTGGTGGCTGGGTTTGTTTGCGGGTATTTTTCTTTTGCTGTGTTGATGTACAGTCGATGAGATGAGTTGTATATGCATCAGTGTATAGGTGTTTAGGGAGTGCGTGTGATTTTGGCGACGTACGGATATATTTTACATGTAGGAGCTTGGAATTTGCTTTGTATTGTGGATTTTCTTCACTTGTAGTTGATGAATTTGTTGTTTTTAAATTTTGATTTGGTCATGGAGTTATCTATAGGTGGTTGATGGATAGATATTTATAGCTTTCTGGTGAACTGTGTGCAGGGTTTTATTTTTGGGATAGCCAGTTTTAGGCGTTACTCTGCCGATATTTTGGGATAGAGGTAGGGAGTTGAAAGGATATGGAATAGGTCGGGATGAGTACAGTGAGTGCTAGAGAAGTGTAGATGAGCGTGAGAGTGCGGCGTGATCGCAGGTGCGAAGGGCACGCGGCCCTGCTGGTGCTCATGGGTCGTGTGGCTCTGGGTGAGGGCGTGCGTGCGAACGTGCTGTACGGAGACAGGGTGCGTGGGGCACGCGGCGCTGTGAGCGTGCGCGTGACGCGGTGATGTTGAGTTGGCACGCGCGGCAACGCGAGGGTGCGTGCGGGGCATCGAAGTGGGGACGTGAGTGTGCGGCACCGATTTTGGGTAGTTCGAGAGGTATATTGGACTCTTTCCTAGGATTTCGAGTCTTGTCGGTTTATTTTAAAACTATTTAAATTATTTTTTTTTCCGCTGCATATTTTTATATTGAGGATTTTGTGTTCCCTCTTCGGAATGCGAATTGTTTTCGAATCGAGTTGAAAATTTTTCATACTCACAAATGTTCTTTTGAAGATGATTTGAAACCGGAAGTACTACAAAATTGGGGGAGTTGTGTCAAGTTTTAGGGTGTCATAGTGTGTAGATGCACTGTAGCGTACCGGTAACGTGAGGTTTTTTCGGGGTGTTATAGTTATGGTATCAGAGCCACAGGGTTGACGTCGTTCAGAGGATTACCTAACACCGCTAGCCGCTGCACGGGAGCGCTCCACCAACTGTAAGTGCTTAGATTTAATTTTATTTTAAGAATAATGTGAGTTTTGTATATGTTAAAGGTAAAAAGTGTCAGGAGAGGCGAGAGGCAGAGGTAGAGGTCGACCACGACGAGAGGCGCTTCCTAGAGATGTGGGCGACATGGATGATACCGTCCTGCAGCTTACCGAGTTAGTCCACTGTCAGTCTCAGCAGTTGGAGAGATTTATGAGCAGGGACGACCAGGGTCAGTCTAGCGCCCAGGGTTCGTCTGACAGTGGGGGTGACAGGCTGCATAGACTTAGACCCCCGACTTTTGACGGGTCATCTCTGGATCCTCTCAGTGCTGAGGAGTGGATATGGAGCATGGAGAGGATGATGAGTTTTGCAAAGGTGGAGGAGCAGGACAAAGTTTCTAGTGCGACATTCTATCTTGCCAAGGATGCGAGCCATTGGTGGGATATTGTTGTGGCCACGAGAGATGTAGAGGCCATGACTTGGGAGGAGTTCAAGTCGGTGTTTTTCGGCAAGTATTTCAGCCATTATGTCAGGACACAGAAGATGGTAGAGTTTGCGCAGTTGAGGCAGACCGGCACTGTGGCCAAGTACGTACGACAGTTTGAGGCCTTGTCGCGATTTGCAGGGCATTTGATGAGCCTCGATGAGAATAAAGTACATTAGTTTGTGCAGGGCCTGAAGCCGGATATTTATATGGGCATGCGGATTGTGGGGACCCGAGGCATGTCATACGAGGAGGTGGTAGTGAAGGCCCTGGACATTGAGAAGGCTTGGGCGAAGCTTCCTAGTTATCGGGAGGTACCCAAGGAGCAGCTTCGGAAATCATTAAGAGAGTCACTGCCACAGTCGAGCGGGGAAGCGTCCATGCAGAAGGGCCTGAAGAGGCCTAGTGACAGTTCCAGCAGCCACGGGAGCAATAAGAGGCCGCAGGAGTCGGGACAGTTTTCAGTGTGCCCGAAGTGTCAGAGAAGCCACCTGGGCGAGTGTAGAGTGGGCCCGGTGCGGTGTTATAAATGTGGTGAGGTGGGCCACATGGCTAGGGAGTGTCAGAAGCCGCGTCAGAACCGTTGCTTCAACTGCAATGAGGTGGGACACTTTGCTAACAGATACCCAGCTGCGAGCAAGACGTCAGCTATAGTTGCACCGAGGGTCTTTGTCTTTTTGAGCTAGATGATGCTGCCCAGCCATCAGTGATTGCAGGTATCATTTTTGTTTCTGGTGTGACAGCTTATACTTTGATTGATACAGGTGCTACGCATTCGTTTGTGTCGACGGGTTTTGTGGTTAAGGCAAACTTGGAGTTCAGTCCCACCGAGCGACATTATGATGTGAACTTGCCATCAGGGGAACATTTGTATTCAGAACAGGTGGTCCGGGGCAATGTGGTGACAGTGGGGAAGAAACACTTATATACCGAGATAGTCATACTCCATATGAGCGGTTATGAGGTGATCTTGAGAATGGATTGGTTTTTCAGACATCATGCGAAGATTGACTGCAGGACAAGAGAGGTTCATTTTCGACCCCCGGGCGGGGAGAGCTACACATTTAAAGCAGGTAAAGGTCTTGCCAGGATTTTTGCTATCTTTTCTCGTCAGACTGCACGGTTGTTGGGCAAGGGTTGCCAGGGGTTTTTGGCAAGTGTCGGGGATGCACAGTCATGGGGTGATACTCGGATACAGGATATTCTTGTTGTGCAGAAGTTTCCGGAGGTGTTTCGTAATGATTTTCCAGGGTCGCCCCTTGACAGGGAGATCGAATTCGAGATAGATGTTTTCCCAGGTGCCGAGCCGTTGTGCAAGAACCCGTACAGGTTAGCACCTATCGAACTTAAGGAGCTGAAGGATCAGTTGGAGGAACTAACGGATAAAGGCTTTATACGCCTTAGTTTGTCACCTTGGGGTGCGCCAGTTCTATTCGTCAAGAAGAAGGACGGATCCCTACGTATGTGTATTGACTATAGGGAGCTGAATAAGTTGACGGTGAAGAACAGGTATCCATTGCCGAGGATTGACGATTTGTTTGATCAGCTACAGGGTGCCCGAGTGTTTTCTAAGATCGACCTGAGGTCCGGCTATCATCAGTTGAAGGTAAAGGGGGAGGACCTTCAGGACGAGCTACGGGCATTTTGAGTTCCTAGTTATGTCTTTCGGGTTGACCAATGCCCCTGCAGCATTTATGGATCTGATGCACCGAGTGTTCAGGGAGTACCTGAACAAGTTTGTGATCGTGTTTATCGACGACATTCTGATTTATTCGCGGAGTGAGGAGGAGCACAGGGAGCACTTGAGGACTGGATTGACTATTCTGAGCCAGCATCAGCTGTACGCTAAGTTCTCAAAGTGCGAGTTTTGGTTGGACAGGATCCACTTCTTGGGACATGTTATCTCCTTTGAAGGTATTTCAGTTGATCCAGTGAAAGTTCAGGCTGTAAAGGAGTGGCCGCGACCGACCAGTGCTAGCGAGATACGCAGTTTTCTAGGGTTGGGTGGATATTATCGGAGATTTATTGAGGGGTTCTCTAAGATCTCGGCTCCCTTAATCCGGTTGACCCGGAAGAATGCGAAGTATGAATGGACCGACAGGTGTGAGGACAGCTTTCAGACATTGAAGTAGAGGTTGACTACGGCTCCTATACTGACGCTGCCCGTGGAAGGAGAGAAGTTCTGCATTTATTGTGATACCTCCATGATTGGTTTGGGGTGTGTTTTGATGCAGGGTGGGAGAGTCATTGTCTATGCCTCTAGGCAGTTGAAGGTTTACGAGCAGAATTATCCCACTCACGATTTGGGACTGGTGGCTGTTGTGTTTGCACTCAAAATTTGGAGGCATTATCTTTATGGGTAGCAGTGCGAGATTTACTCAGACCATCAGAGTTTGAGGTACATTTTTACGTAGAAGGAGCTGAATTTGAGGCAGAGAAGATGGCTCAAGCTAGTCAAAGATTACAATGTGGAGATCAGGTACCACCCGAGAAAGGCGAACGTGGTGGCGGATGCCTTGAGTCGAGTGACAGCTTCGACTTCTGCCATGACTTCGATAGTGCATGTTGAGTTGATGACAGAGATGCAAGGTTTTAGCTTGGAGGTGGTTTTTGATCTGGCCGCTACTCTTTCGACCTTGTTGTTGAGGCCGACTATTTTGGACAAGATCAGACAGGCCCAGAAGACTGACTCGGAGTGTAGCGAGCTGAAGGCGAGTATGGAGGTCATGCCTGATTCTGAGTTCAGCTATTCAGATGATGGGATTCTGAAATTTCGGGATAGGTGGTACGTCCCGAAGGATGAAGAGCTGAGGATGGATATATTATCAGAGGCTCATTCATCTTCTTTCTCTGTGCATCCCGGAAGCATTAAGATGTACACAGATTTGAAGCAGCACTATTGGTGGCCTAACATGAAATGAGCGGTGGCAGAGTATGTTGAGACCTGCGTTGTCTGCCAGCAGGTGAAGGCAGAACATCAGCGACCGTCTAGGATGCTCCAACCATTGCCAATACCGGAGTGGAAGTGGGAGCGGATCACTATGGATTTTATGGTGGGACTGCCGAGGGCCATGACGCGATCTGGGTGATTGTGGACAGATTGATGAAGTCGTCTCACTTTTTTCTGGTAAGGATGACTTATACCATGGATCAGTTTGCCCAGTTGTATATTCAGGAGATAGTCAGACTTCATGGGATTCCGGTGTTAATTGTTTCAAACCGAGACCCCAGATTCACGTCCAAGTTTTGGAAGAGTCTGCATAAGGCTGTGGGCACCAGGTTAGATTTCAGTACGGCCTTTCATCCTCAGACCGACGGGCAGTCAGAGCGGACTATACAGATTCTGGAGGATATGCTCAGCGCCTGTGTGTTGGAGTTTCAGGCGGCTTAGAGTAAATTTTTACCGTTAGTGAAATTCTCGTATAATAATAGCTACCAGTCTACCATTGGTATGAGGCCGTACGAGGCCCTCTACGGAAGGAAGTGTAGATCGCCATTGTATTGGGATTAGGTTGGGGAGGTTCGATTGATAGGTCTTGAGATTTTGCAGCAGACTGTCGAAGAGGATTGATGCGGCTCAGAGTCGACAGAAGAGTTATGCTGATCAGAGGTGTCGGGATTTGGAGTTTAGTGAGGGCGACGAGGTATTTTTGAAGGTCTCGTCGTTCAAGAGAGTGGTGAGGTTCGGGAAGCGGGGGAAGCTCAACCCTCGGCTTGTGGGACCATTTCTGTTGTTGCTGTGTGGTGATGCGTGTGTGTAGTTTGTGGGCCTCGTTGCTGGGGAGTCCGGGACGGTGGCGACGTGTCAGGGTGTAGGGTGGCGTTAGGTTCCTCCTTACCCTGGTGCGGTTACACTACGCGTCACAGATGTGACAACATGAGTGTGAGTGTAGAGACTGCATGTGATAGGATTGCATTGACGGCTTTTACTTTCATATTGTACTACATACTGAGCGTTAGGCTTATGATGTGTGTTCTATAGTGTAGGTGCTGACGATATTGCTGGTGAGCCTCGAGAGCCTAGTCCTGAGGCCTAGGACGGTTGGCGGCGTGCGACCGAGGCACCGGACGGTGGATTTTATTAGGGCGGCCCGACCCGTGGGGATGGTAGGTGGTGGCTGGGTTCGTTTGCGGGTATTTCTCTTTTGCGGGTATTTCTCTTTTGCTATGTTGATGTACAGTCGATGAGATGAGTTGTATATGCGTCAGTGTATAGGTGTTTAGGGAGTGCATGTGATTTTGGTGACGTACGCATATATTTTACATGTACGAGCTTGGAATTTGCTTTGTATTGTGGATTTTCTTCACTTGTAGTTGATGAATTTGTTGTTTTTAAATTTTGATTTGGTTATGGAGTTATCTCTGGGTGGTTGATGGATAGATATTTATAGCTTTCTGGTGAACTGTGTGCAGAGTTTCATTTTTGGGATAGCTAGTTTTTAGGCGTTACTCTGCCAAAATTTCAGGAGAGAGGTAGGGAGTCGAAAGGATATGGAATAGGTTTGGATGAGTACAGTGAGTGCTAGAGAAGTGTAGATGAGCGTGAGAGTGTGGCGTGATCGCAGGTGCGAGGGGCACGCGGCCCTGCAGGTGCTCACGAGTCGTGCGGCGCCGGGTGAGGGCGTGCGTGCGAACGTGCTGTACGGAGGTAAGGTGCGTGGGGGACGGGGCGCTGTGAGCGTGCGCGTGATGCGGTGATGTTGAGTTGGCACGCGCGGCACCGCGAAGGTGCGCGCGGGGCATCGAAGTGGGGACATGAGTGTGCGGTACCGATTTTGGGTACTTCGAGGGGTATGTTGGACTCCTTCCTAGGATTTCGAGTCTTGTCGGTTTATTTTAAAACTATTTTAAATTATTTTCTTTTTCGTTGCGTATTTTTATATTGGGGATTTCGTGTTCCCTCTTCGGGACGCGAGTTGTTTTCGAATCGAGTCGAAAATTTTTCATACTCACAAATGTTCTTTTGAAGATGATTTGAAACCGGAAGTACTACAAAATTGAGGGAGTTGTGTCAGGTTTTAGGATGTCATAGTGTGTAGACGCACTGTAGTGCACCGGGGACGTGAGGTTTTCTCGGGGTGTTACACCAACTTCGCATCCAGAGATCAATTATTGATCTCTGGATGGAACGCAAGGGATTAAGTATAACTCGTGGCCCCCCGACTTCTTGTCCAGAGATCAATAATTGATCGCTTGATGAAACACGAGGGGCCGATATCAAGAAGCG
>CM039529.1:1129233-1166406 GCA_022433055.1 Begonia peltatifolia
CTTTAAAATTTTTCTATGACGCGGGGGACCAAGTAACATTCGCGGCCCCCAACATTTTTGGCTTGTGCAAAGCACATGCTGAGGGGGTGCAAGGCCCATGAGTTGACCCCCACGTGACGCAGCGGGCCAAGGTCATGCAACGCACGTGTCGCGATTTGAGATCGGTCCCCTAGATTATTTCAAAAATGGTCATGCAGGGGGCTGCAATTTTTTATCGGCTCCCCGTACTACGTGAAATGTTAGATTCGGGGGGCTATCAGCCCTTCGTCGGGGTTTTTTTGATATTTTTTTATAGTTCGAGTTTTTGACTGGACAAATTTTTTGTTCGAGGGTTTTTGCAACAAATCCTATACTCCAAGGTTGAAATTGAAATTTTCCCTAAGTTTTATTAGCCTCTAATGGGCATTCTCACCGCTTCTTTTTATTAACATTATTTAGGGTGACCATGGTCCGATTTTAAAAGAGATTAGAACCGCATCAATATATTTCACTTTTCAATTTTTAAAACCAATACCTATAAAAAAAAGTTTAGGACCATACAAGAACTAGACCAAAAATCATGGTCCAATTCTGGGGTTTCCCAATATGAAAAAAAAAATTTAATAAAAAACTCTAGATTAAAAAAAAATCCAATATGATTGGCTTCTTTTTTTTCCAATATTCTAAAAATATAAAAAAAAATCCAAATCCAAATTCGTTCTTTATTACACCCATATATGTGGCCTAGTGGTACCAGCTCAAGGGAACCCTTGAATGTAAGCCTGAAGGTCCTGGGTTTGAGCTGCATAAGACATGAAATTCTCTGCAAGGAGGAAAAAGACCATGAATACGGTTGCGGAGAAAAACCTTGTATTGCGAAACAAACTTAAGAGAAAACTAAGTATAGGTAAGTCATAGACTCAAGTATAGGCAAATCCCAGATCATTACAAAAAAGACCCCTTTTTTGTAACGATTCAGGATTTGTCTATGTAACGCCTAGAATTTCTGTTAAAACAATTTTAAGAATTTTGTATCGGTAATCGGTGCAGTTTTAGTCGGAATCGAGAGCGGAGAATTTCTACCATTAAGTAAAAGATTATTTTGATGTTAATGGGAAGGAAAAGATTATAAGATTCCGACTGAAAACGAACTGAATAACAATTTAATTAAACGGTTAGAAATTGATGGTGATTTAGTAATTAGAATTATTATTATTGTTATTATTTTTAAATAAAAGAAAGAAACGAGGAAGAACACCCTTTCAGTGTTCTTTCCCCTCCTCTTTCACGATCCTACTCCATTTATTCAAATCTACGATAAGTTTTAGTTATTTCTTAGTATATAATTAGTCTTTTAGTTGTTTCAAGCGGTGAAAGTAAAAATAGAGGGAGTATTGAGTAGTTTTGGTGAAACCTAAGAGGGAGATACGAGATTTTGAGGTTTGTAGTCGATTTTATTCGTCTATTGGTGTTTAAACTGGGAGTCAGATTAGATTATCGATCTTTATGGAGAAGATTGGGTGTTTGGATAACAGAAAAACTCGGATTACGAAATGGTTTTCATTCAGCCATATTCGGCCAAGCTGTAGATGTTGTAATGCAAAATGAATGAGACCGTTAGGAACTGAACGTCCCAAGGAGCCCGTAGCACTTCGAATCGTCCAAATCGGATGTGTATTGGATAAGTTATGCATTTACGAGAGTTTGTAGGAAATTGAGTTGGAATTCGGGCTTAGATAGATTATATGTTAAATTGTGACTTCCTTTAGAGTTTTATGAATTGAAAGGAAAGTAGAGCTCATAGATGTGTGGTTTTACAAGTTTTTCAATTAGCGTACGAAGTTACGAACGAGTTATTAAAGACGCCAGGTAAGTAGTGAAGTAGGTACTATTGCCTTCGGGCATATATTACAGTTCGGTAGGTTGCATGCACGTTTATTTTATGTTATACTTTAGTGATTATGCATCATGGTTTTAAAGTACGAGAACGAAATGAAAATGAATTTCCATGTTCTTACAAAATGAAATAGTAGGATGTGACGAATGAAATGAAAATGTACGTAAGAAGATAATGAATGTGTGGTTGAGTGGTCTTGTCCGGAGAGGTGTACAGCGAGGTGTATTACTTCTTCCCCCGTTTTATGTGGTGGCCTTGTCCTGAGAGGTGTACCGCGAGGTGTATCACTTTACTAGATCGAGGTTGGCCTTGTCCTGTGAGGTGGACCGCGAGGTGTATCACCTTGATATAGCACGTAAAAAAGAAGCCAGTAGTAAGAAGATAAAGAAGATGTAAGAAAGAGACGAAAACGAAAGTAGAAACGAAACTGTAGAAACTGCATGTGTTAGGATATGGTTGTTTCAGTGTTCATGTTTTACGCGTATTACTTACTTAGCATTACGCTAATAGATGAGTTCTGTGATATAGGTGACGAGGTAGTAGCTGATGAGTTCCCTGAGCAAGCCCAAGACTAAGAGGCAGTTAGGGGAGTGCGCTCATGCACGGTCTGGCCAGCTGTTAGGGCTTTTTGACCAGGGCTGGGGTATGTAAGGGAGTTTAGTTATTTCGAGTTTAGTCGGAGTCATTTTAGGTCGATTTAAAGTGTAAATGAATTTCAAACTTTTTGTAGTCTTTCTGAAGTATATAATGGTTTTGAATTGATTGGAAAGTGCATGTTTTGTTATTTTCAACGTTGAATCAAAGTTCGTTTTTTTGGAAAGTTTAAGGTTTTTATGTAAATTTCTGTGAAGGAGGGGTCGACTTATAGGCTAAGTGGTCGACCAAGTTTATCAAGTGTCGACCAATATACCAGAGGTGTCGACCGAACTTGGACAGTGTCGACTTTAAGGGTCGACTTGTGAAGGCAAAATTAATCAAAGTGTCGATCTGTGCAAGAAAGTGTCAACGGCTTAGTGTAAAAATGAGTACAGAGTATCGACCTGCATGTAAAGGGGTCGACCAAACTTAGTAGGTGTCGACTGCTTTGGTCAACCTACTCGGGCAGAGAGAAATGAAGTGTCGACCGATAGTATAAAATAGATGGGAGTGTCAACCACAAAGATCTACCGACGCAGACAGATAGTAATGAAGTGTCGACCGGTGTTCACAAGTGTCGACTGGTTAGCGTGAGTAGCAGAGATGTGTCAATTGATAGTGTCGACCGATGAAAACAGAGGTAAATGAAGTGTCGACTGGTATTTACAATGGTTGACCAAAAATGATTTTTATGTTTTACAAAACTTGAAACTTTATTTAAACTGATTTTTATCAAAGTGTTCCGCTGCAATGATTTTAAACGTTTTAAAAAATATCGTTTTAATTCGATGAACGAAGTTCTAAATTTTTACATGAATTGTCCCGAGTGTGTGCGTATGAGTAGAATTAGCGACCCGGGTCTGAGAACGACTCAGGGGCGCTATAGTTATGGTATCAGAGCAGTAAATAGTAGTAGTGAGTATACCGGAAACTACATGGGTTTTTGGGTCGCTACAGTCTATTCTTGAATATGGAATTTGCCTATACTCAATTTTCTCCAAGGTTTGCCCCGCAACGGTATTCATGGTCTTTTCTCTTCTGACAGAGAATTTCATGACTTTCCCAACTCGAACCCAAGACCTCCAGACTTACATCCAATGATTCCCATGAACTAGTGCCACAAGGCCACATTGAAATAGTCACTTAATTTTGATAAGAATACCAAAATTCAAATTTTTAAGATTAAATAGTCTACTTTTAGGACTAAAAAAATATTTATCATAATTATTTGCAAATCTACAAATAAACTAAACAAGCACTTACAGAGTATTAACAAAATCTAACCTTAGAATAAAGAAAAAAGTAAAAATCAAAGCAAATATAGCTACTGCTACATTATCATAACTTTCAATGACAGATCAAGATATATATGAGAGAACCTATAACAATATGTAGAAAAGAGCAAATAATTGAGTTTTTTATGAAGAAAAAAAATGAACTAGTGTACCAAATATTTTTTAAGTGTAAGATTTATGATATTCAATAACACTGCATATAGAGATGAACAGAAGTTCATGTACAGAATATAAACAAAATTTGGTTTCTGCACAATATCCAAATTTCAATTTTGTTTTAAAATTTAAGATTGACAGATTACAGGAGTGGAGATCATCATGTAATTGCAAAAACAAAAAGAGCTAACTGGCATTCGAATGTTAGAATAATAGTTAGATGATCTGTTAGAATAATAGTCATATATTTTATTCTTTGTCAGAAACTTGAATCAAAAGATGCAGAGGTCATTCTTAATCACAGTGCAATAAAAACACCATCACACATACATTAAAAGCTATTACATAAGTCAAATTTGCGTGACTCTGTATTTAAAGTCAGGAGCAAACTCATGTATCACACTCTTGTATTTTGTCACCTGCAAATGATTCCTAGAAGTGAGTAATTTAATCAAAATTAGTGATTCGCATAATTGTGAAGCTTAGAATTTTTTATTTTCATTTACACCTAGTAATGCAACGGAAAAAACTAGAAAAATGTACAATAAAAAATACTTAGAAAAAAATAGCATTTTCTCAAAATCTATTCCCTTTATAATTTGATTATCAACGTTAAAAATTTCCAAATAGGAAAAATCAGAATCTACACTTTTGTCATCGGATAAATTTCACAAATAGAAAAATTCCCACCAAAACAAAAACCAAAACCAAAATTAGACTTTTTTTGTTGAACAATAACGAAAGCAATGTAACCCCTAAGTCTAATAAAAATACAGAAACTGAAAGAGACAAAGAGCAGAGAGAAAATCTTCATCGGTTCGTCCTTTGTCCTCTGTCCAGTCGTCTACTTTCAAGGCATCTGTACTTTGTCGAGTCGTCGACTTCCGAGAGGGTTTGTACTCTGTCGAGTCGTCGACTGACGAGGCACTCCAGCAGCGATTGCGACTGCAAGAGAGAACTAAAAAGAGAAAGAGCTTGAAGACTGAAGTGAATGAACTATCGATTAGGGTTAGTAAATTAATATTATAATGGTCCGATTCGGTTTTAGTGGTTTTGTATCATTAGAACCGAAACTGAATTGAGAACTTCGGTTCTGATAAAGAAGAACCGAAATTCATTTATTTTTTGTGTAAAACTGATCATAACCGGAACAAATATGTCTGTTCTGGTCTGATTCTTCTATCCAGACTGATTTTACTCACCCCTAACATTAATGATTCAATGAAATGATACGCTCAAATCATATTATCTTACCTTAATTATTAAAAGTTGAATTTCTTTGATTAAATATCGTAATGAATCCTAAATCATATTATCTTAACCACTATATTATGCAAATGATTATTTTTCTTCTTCAAGTCATCAATATTCTTTTCAAATGATAAAGTAATATTAGCATGCTTTTCACTAATTCAACGTTATCATATTTGTCAACAACTTAGATTTAAGTAAGTTGAATGGTTCATGTCATAATTCATTTTCATCATGCTTCTCATCCACGTTACTAAAGGAATCATGTATCTAATTTTCTTTAGTCATGAAACACATGTTTGTCACTTTTTCATCCTCAATGATCTATCTATTGGCTTAATTGATAGTAAGCATAATTGTTTTGATTCATAGTATAACTAATTGTTATATTATTCTAAGTTAGTTATGATTATTGAGTTACATTTTTGTTTAATTGACTTACATATTTAAGTTTTATTCGCGTTGAAGATGCCCTTGAAAGTGAATATTTTGGATTTTGTATCCATTCTCTTCTTCTTCATCTTCATTTTCTTCATCCTTCACTGGTTTTTGCTTTGAGTTTATTGTTTCAAAACTTAACTTGATATCAAATCCAGAGAATGGCTTCTCCTAGCTCAATCGTACCCTCCTCCTCCCCATCAACTCTCATTTCCTCTTCTCTGCCCCAATTTCTATATGCAAATCAAACTTTAAACATCAAATTAGAGAACTCAAATTACCTGATATGGAAATCTCAGCTACTAAACATAGTTATTGCCAATGGCATGGATACCATTCTTGACGGCAGCTATTCCCCACCCCCACATTTTATTGACAACCTTTTTTCTCAACCAAATCCTGACTTTAGTTCATGGCAGCACTTAAATCGGCTCCTTATGAGCTGGATCTTCGCTTCCCTCTCAGAGGAGCTCCTTCCCCAAATCATTCCTTATACTAGTGCTTGTGAAATGTAGATAGCTCTTGCTAGATGATTTGCATCCTCCTCTTTAGTCCGCATTACAGACCTGCGATGGCAACTTCACTCTCTCTCAAAAGAAGGTAGCTCTGTTTCCCAATATATCCAGAAACGCACCTCCCTCTGTAACACTCTGGCGACCATCAGAGAACTCGTCTCCTACCGAGACCATATCATATACTTCCTCAACGGACTAGGCCCAAGTACAACTCATTCGTCACCAACATCACCAATCGACCAGATGAACCATCCCTCGAAGACATTTACAATCCTTTATAGAGTTTTGAATTTCGCCTTGAAAACTAAACTTCGTTGGTTATCTGTCGATTCCAACTCTTATTCTTGCTCAGGCAGCAGTTTAGTGCTCTTTCCTATCAGGATGGGTCCCTCGGCAGCCTGACTTCTCAGGTCCCTGATTGAGTGTTCCGTCTGCATTTCATCACCACGGGTTTGGGTCAAACCAATCAGCCCCTGGCCCATGGCGACCAAACCGACCCAACAATCGGCCTAGATGCCAGATCTGTAACAAGTTGGGCCACTTAGCCCCATCCTGTTACCACATGTTAAATCCCTCTTATAGGCCTAGCCCATCAAACCAACCATATCAACCCAGCCTGATTCTCCCCAATCGCCCTGCCACTCACTATGTCAGAGCCCAGCTTCCTGAACCGCTTTCTTTCACCCAAACCCACAACCCATATTAACCAATTGACCCGTCCTCCTCTTTCAGCTTTCCAGAATGACACCACAATCAATCTGCCTCTCCTTGAGCTCTCACTGCCATAGCTCTCACTGTCGGTCTGTTGCCTACACCTCTAGTCACCAGGCCTTGGGTTCTCGATTTTGGAGCTACGCACCACTTCTCTCCTCACTCGGCTACCCTCATGCATCCTCAGACATACTCCGGCACCAATCACGCCGTTAAAGCCAACAGTAAGCCTACTCAAATTATGCATACTAGTTCTGTCGCCATTCCCACCTCCCTTCGTCCCCTTTATTTATCTGCAATCTGTCATACTCCTCAATTCTCCCACAATCTCCTTAGTGTAACTTTGTATTGAAAATTCGGTTTACGTTGAATTTCACCCTCACTGTTTTTTTGTCAAGGAATGCATCACTCATCACATCGTCCTTCGAGGCCTTCTCAAAGATGGCTTATATCAGCATCAACCAACAATTGTCTGTTCTCTCTCAGCCAAACCGCCACCTCCAACACCTCCCCTGTCTCCAATTTGGCATTGTAGATTTGGATGTCCATCTATTCTATTTTGCACTGCGTATTAAATTCTTGTAATGTTCCTTTTGTATCTACTGAAATGCCAACATTTTGTACTTCTTGCCAAATGAATAAAACACGTTGTTTGCCTTTTCAAAACTTTGATCTTCGTGCTACTTTTCCATTTGAACAGATGCATACTGATGTTTGGAGACCATCTTCTATCCAATCTATTACTGCTCCTCGTTACTTCTTGTTATTTGTTGACTATTGCACTAGGTACACATGATTCTTTACATTAAAATTAAAAAGTGAAGTTCACACAGTCCTTGTGCAATTTCACTGTTTCATTTATAATCAATTTGGGTGTCTTATCAAAACTATGCAATCCGATTGCGGAGGGTAGTTCCAATCTCTCTCCAACCTCTTTAAGTCTCTTGACATCCATCATTGAGTCTCGTGTCCATATACCCCAAACCAAAATGGTCGAGTAGAACATACGTCATTGAAACCGGTCTTGCTCTACTCTTCCATTCCTTTGTCTCGCATCACTTTTGGCCTTACACCTTTGCTACTGCTACTAGCCTCATAAAGTTGCTACCCACTCTAGTCCTTAAAAATAAATTTTTTTTCGAGTGCTTGTTTAATTCCATTTCAGATTACTCCTTTCTACGTGTTTTTGGTTGCCTCTGTTTTCTTTTTTTTCGTCCATTTTATCACCATAAATTACAGCCTTGTTCACTTACATGTGTGTTTTTAGGCCTAGTCCACATCACAGAGACTATCTATGTCTAGATCCTAAATCAAATCGATTGTACATCTCTCGTCATGTCCATTTTGATGAGTCGAATTTTCCTTTCTTCTTGTTGGCCATCTCCCCTCCTCCCAAATCTACTTTCTCACTACCAATTCAACTTAATCCCTTACCCCTTATCCCCACCAAAACAATTACTCATTTGGCTCTTCATCCTTCAAACTCATCATCTCTCACCACAATAGACCCATCTACACCACCCCCTAACATCATTGACCACCTTCCTAACCTATCTCCATTCCTAATCCCCCTTTCATAAATAATCATCCCATGCGCACTAAGAGGAAATAACAGCTCTCAATGAAACCCATACCTGGACACTAGTTATACCCCTACCAAGGATCAAAATCATTGGTCGTAAGTGGGTTTTTAAAACCAAGCACAACTCTGATGGCACATTGAACAGGTATAAGGCTCGTTTAG
The DNA here is from genome assembly GCA_022433055.1 of Begonia peltatifolia. NCBI lineage: Eukaryota > Viridiplantae > Streptophyta > Magnoliopsida > Cucurbitales > Begoniaceae > Begonia > Begonia peltatifolia. Next base: position 1,137,856 of record CM039529.1, read on the forward strand.
TTGCAAAAGGCTATGATTAGACATATGACATAGATTATAACGAGACATTCAGCCCAGTTATAAAACCAACATCTGTTCGCACTACTCTATCTTTAGCCGTCTCTTGTGGCTAGGTCATCCGGCAGCTTGATGTAAGTAATGGGTTCCTACATGGTGATTTAACTGAAATAGTGTTTAGCAGCAACCTCTAAGTTTTTTAAGCCCGTCGTATTCTGCTGCTGTATGCCGATTACATAAAGCCCTCTATGGCCTCAAGTAGGGGCCTGGTATACTAAATTATACACATCCTTATTAGATTGAGGTTTCTCAGAGTCAAAGTCAAACTCATTGCCGACCTTTGTCGATTATTATTATGCTCGTATATGTTGATAACATAATTCTGACTGGTAACTCTGCTCCTCTGCTCGATCAACTTCTTGTCTACTTGAATTCAAAATTCAAACTGCGGGATCTTGGACAGTTATCATTTTTTCTTGGGATTTTAGTAACTCACATGTCTGTTAGTATCAATCTCTCGCAGTCCAAATACATTTCTAAGCTACTGCACCGAGTAACATAGGATCCTGTAAACCAATTCCTAATCCAATAGTTTTAGGCCCTATTTTGTCTAAACACTCAGGTACCCCCCTCCCTGATGGTTCCCTCTATCGAAGTGTTGTTGATGCCTTACAATAGTGTTGTCTTACTAGACCTGACATTGCCTTTGCTGTCAACAAAGTCTCACAATTTATGCATTCACCTTCCAATGTTCATTGAAAAGCAGTCAAGCAAATTCTCCGATATCTTCAAGGTACTACCTCTTTGGGTATCTCTTTTTTTTCATCTTCATCGTACAATCTAACATGCTATACAGATGCCAATTGGGCATCCATCTTAGATAACCGTAATAGTACCAGTGGATTCTGTATTTTCTTAAGGTCCAATCTTATTTCTTGGTCTTCCACTAAACAAAAAGTCGTTTCAAGATCGACTACTAAATCTGAATATCGCAGTGTTGTTGATGGCTCAGCGAGAGTTTTATGGCTCTAATCTTTGCTTTAATTTGTATCTTCCGAGGGACGCCTTATACTCTGTGATAATTTGAGTGCAACCTATCTTGCCTGCAATCCAGTTTTCCACTCTAAATCTAAATACATGAAGATCGATTTTCATTTTGTAAATGACCTTGTCGATGAAATTCACTCCTTCCGAAAATCAACTTGCAGACGCCTTCAGAAAGCCACTCTTGCCATCGCCCTCTTTGACATTTTTGTTCAAGATCTTCGGCCTCCAGCCTTGCTTTTGAGGGGGGATGTTAAAGTATATGCATAGTGTATTTAGTTTGTGTTAGTTTGGTTGATTTTCAACTTTTAGGTAAACACTATTCAATGCTCATGATGAGCTCTATTGTATATGTTGTAAAACAGGTTTCGATTACAGAAATAATCATAAGACAAGGTATCAAAATTTTATCCAAGAACTGCCATTGTCTCACTCTTTTCTTCTTCTTCATCTTCTTCATCCTTCACTGGTTTTTGCTTTCAGTTTACTGTTTCAAAACTTAACTCTACACGTTCATAATGAAAAGCAAACAATTATTCAATTGTAAACAACAAATAAAAGCAAAAATAAAATAATTTATAATTTTAAAAAGTGGCTAATCTTGTTGGGGACTTCGTACATTATCCAACCAATGCTCTCTTTCTTTGAATTTTTTCCTCCGAAGTACGTCAGCACATGTATTTTTCGTGATTTGGCACCCATCGCTATTCTTACGAACAACTTTCTCCACACTCGTCATCTTCCAAAACCCTTCATCGGCTACTCAGTTGACAACCTTACCTTTATTATGTTTATACCCCCTTGTCGTGAAGAAATATCCTTCAGCACTTCCTCCGAGAAAACCCCTGTGAAATAAAGCTAACGTTGATTTGAATGATAAACCATGCATAAAGGCATGTCCTTAACACAAAATAGAGAAAAGAGCTAACAATAATGACCAAATAGGATTTTACGATGGAAGTCATGTACGTCGAGCTCCATTACAATATTTTGTTGCACTAAAGATCCTTTGATTCTCCTTCTTAAATAGAGGTCGATGAGTTCTTCATCTGTGGGTAGAAACTTGAAACCGACAAGTAATTGATGATTCATGGCAGCAAGGTCGGCTTTCAACCCTAAGAATAAACATTCAAATAATAAATAATCTATGCAAGATAAAACCAAATTATCTAGAATGATAAAGATAGACAAATAGAAACTATCAAAATTACATCACCATTGTTCGTAAAAACATAAAAAATAATGCATTGAAATGTATAATTTTATGTCTCTTTTTGTGTTCTTTCTTACATTAAATTTGAGATTATTTCACGTTCATCGTTCTTGAAACAATCTTCTACAAGAAAAAAAATAGTACAAGATTTTGCAAGAATGTTAAGAAAATGGTTTAGAATGGTTAAACGCTTGAATATGATTATGAAATAAAAATCATGAAACTATTATGTTAAGAAAGTTGAAAACATTGTATATATATTGCATCTTTATTTGATATTTGATAATTTGGAGATAAATTGGTTAAATGATTAGTAGACTGAGATTGACTAGACATAAGGTTGAGAATGTGTTTTTGATAATTAAAAGACGTTAGAACTCTTATAGATAAATTGATTGAAAGAAATAGTGAGATAGTAGAAAATGTATACCCTTTGTTAATATTGGTTTGATGATGAATAAAATCATGAAAAGAATGTGCTTTGGGTGATAAATTTGGTAGAATTGGATGTTTGAAGGCATGAAAGTCATCTCAATTGATTATATTATAGCTTATCAATTTTGGGGATTAATAAAATATATCACATATTATATATTTATAAGCATTAATAAACTATAATGTTTGGTGCAGGTTAAAGTAGACTAATAATGTCTATTGAATGATTATAAATCATGATTGAGGTTTTAGAGAAATTTGGACATAGATTTGAAAGGAAAGATAAATTAAATCTTGAGAAAATATGTAAATTAAAATAATGTGTTAATGCACAACATTGCATAGAAATAGCATTTATGAATTATAATACTTGGTTATGGTTTGAAATAGAATAAAATTTCTATTTGCGGCGTGTTTAGTGGATTTCCAGACAAAGATAAGGACATAATCATGCATAAATCATGTATCATGTTGCTTGTCATTTAATAGATATTTGTACACTCATACTTCATGCATTATTAGTATGTATTATGCATTCAATGTATCCATAGTGAGGACGCTCAAATCATACATATTATATATATAGTATTATGAGAGGTATGATTGGTCACATTTGATCTCAATTATTATGTCAGTGGTTATATATTATGTAATGTATGTAAAGTCAGAAACAAAAGGGGAGTAACTATGAGTTCCCCTTGGATTGCAAATCTCTAGCCCTCTAGAGGTAATATTGATGTGCAGGCGTTACTGTAAAATAATTAGTAGGATGTACGTATATGTGAGACTTTTAACATTGGGATTGTTGATCATGCATATAAATATTCACGTTATATGTCGATATGGATCACACATTGACATTCACATAACATGTTATATGGTACTTGATAAATATGAGATCAAGTAAATAATACGATAGACAAATTTGTATTGATTCACTTATCATGACACAAGTGATGTGTGAGAGTTACATTTCATACTCATTGCATATATTTGAGTATAAAAATAAGAAATGGATTAGTCATAACATCTAGGCAATGCAATGATTTAAATTGTCATATGTCTATGCATATTCACATATGTATTAATTCCCTCATATAGGAGAATGTGATAAAATGTAAAAATAAAGTTAGACTAATAATACATGTTTAATGAGTTATGTAAGGAATAATGAAGTTTAGATATTAATAATTATGTCTAGATAATTCTATTGAAAGAATATAAGATTAGACATTAGGTAAAAATGCCTAGTGAACCATAGAACATTGAAAGGAGTTTAGAGCTTTACTTATAAAACATAAAACATAGGATATGTGATCACAAGAGTTGATCAAAGATAATAACTAGAAGAGATGGTTGCAAAGACTAATCATGTAGAAAAATTAGTATATGATTAGATGTAATTTTAGTTTCGTAAGGTGAATTCTTATATTCGGATTCTTACTGAGCTTTATAAAGCTCACTTCGTTGTTTCATCTAATTTTTAGAAACAAATGGTGGTAGCTCACGAGATAAAGGTAAAGGCATAATGGATTGATGAGCTCCACACAGCTTAGGTCCAGTATAGTTTGAGTGTAGCACCTCGAGAACCCACACGTTCCCGGTGCGCTACAGTACGTCTACTTATACACACTATGACACACTAAAACTTGACACAACTCATCCAGTTTAATACCACTTTCGTTTTCAAAAGAACATTTGTGAGTATGAAAATTTTTTGACTTGATTCAGAAATAACCCGCGCCCCAAAGAGAGAACAATGAGATCCTCAATATAAAAATACGCAGCGAAAAAAAAAACAAATTTAAAATAGTTTAAAATAAACCGATAAAACTCGAAATTCTCGGAAAGAGTCCAACGCACCCCTCGAACTACACAAATCCGGTGCCGCGCACCCACGTCCTCCATTTTGACACTCTGCGCACACCCTCACTGTGCCGCACGCACCAACTCAACATCACCGCATCTCGCGCACGCACACAGCGCCGCGTGCCCCACGTACCCTGCCTCTGTACAGCACGTCCGCGCGCACACCCTCACCCGTCGCCGCACGACCGGTGAGCACCCGCAGGGCCGCATGCCCTGCGCACCTGCGATCACGCCGCACTCCCACGCTCATCTACACTTCTCTAGCACTCGCTATATACATCCCGACCTATTCCATATCCTTTCGACTCCCAAACCCTCTCCCGAAATTTCGGCAGAGTAACGCCTAAAAACTGGCTATCCCAAAAATTTAAAACCCTGCACACAGTTCACCAAAAACTAACAGTATTTATCTATCAACCATCTAAAAAATCTCCATAACAAAATCATAGTTTAAAGACAACGAAAATCCATCAAATACAAATGAAGAAAGTCCACAGTATAGAGCAATATCATACTCTAACATATAAAAATACGTATGCGTCCCCAAAACACTAGAACCACTCTATACAATCCTGTACAACCGATGTCTATACAAACTCCTCTATCTGCATAAATACCCGACACAAAATAACAACCCAATGATTCTCACCATCACCTACCACCACCACGGATCGGGTCGCCCTAATAAAATCCGCTATCCAGTGCCTCGGTCGCACGCCGCCAACCGTCCTATGCCTCAGGACTAGGCTCTCGAGACTCACTAGCAATATCGTCAGTACCTACACCATAGAACACACAACATAAACTTAACGCTCAGTAAGTAGTACAATATGAAAGTAAAAGCCGACAAAGCAATCCTATCACATGCAGTCTCTACACTCACACTCATGTTGTCACATCTATGACACGTAGTGTAACCGCACCAGGGTAAGGAGGAACCTAACGCCACCCTACACCCTGACACGTCGCCGCCGTCTCGGACTCTCCAGCAACGAGGCCCACAAGCTACACACACGCATCACCACACAACAACTACATCAGGGCGAGGGTGTACCTCGCGCCACACTACACCCTGACACGTCTCCCCCGTCCCAGCCTCCCCAGCACGGGGCCACAGTTGCCACACACACACGTTTTGCGACAGCTCAGCCGGCCCACGCCTCGAGCAGAATCCGGGACTGGTGTTGCATCGGCCCACAGACTAGTAGGATTCGCAGTACCACTGCCCACCACCCTCACCGTCAACACATTCACGCTGCGTGATGGCCCAGCCGGCCCACTCCTCGAGCGAAATCTGTGGTTGGTTACGCACCGGCCTATACACTAGCAGGATCCACGGTACCACAGCCACGCGTCTCTCCACATACTCAAAACATGCTCAAAACTATTTTTGTTCCCGTTTTTTAAAAAATGATGCATGTCAAACAATACGCACGCACACCACAATCAATCACATAAACCCTAAAGTTCTACGATGTAGGCCCATTTGGGCAAAACGCATGCATGCACTACTTACCTGGCGTCCTAAGCTCGCTCGACGCACAGCTTTGCCAAAAATGCCTCAACCTAAAACGCAAACAATTCACTCATCAATCTTTACTTCAAAACTCACCAAATAATTTAAAATGACATTCCTTAACTACACTCATGAAATTCCAACTAAAACGAGTTAGTAATTCGGTTCGGCCGAAAATTAGGCTAAACTTCGGACGCGCATAACTTTTGCGTCCGTTAACGGAATCGAACGATTCAAGTGGCTAAACCTCTCCTTAGGAACCTAGTTTAACATACTAAGACGAATTTTAAAACGGTAAGCCGCACTTAGGTGGAAAACCCCGAAACCAAATCTGCCCCTTTTTGTTAAATTTCACATTTTGTTTTTCTTCAACCAAAACTCACTCAAATTTGGCTTTACGTATCAAAAACAGGCATGCCACTATCACACGTAACAATTCTACGAAAAACGCTCACTAATTTGACTTGGACCAAAATTCGACATAAACTTCCGGCGCCCATAACATTTACGTTGGATATCGGAATCGAACAATTCCAGCGGCCACACGTCCCTCTAACAACCTAATTTAACCCACAAAAACAGAATTCAAAATGATCAATCGAAGCTAGGCCGAAATGGCCAAAAACAGAACCTGTTCGTGCACAAAACAACATCCGTTTTTTGATTTCACTTCAAATTCCAAAATTTCTATATACAGGCAACTACATTCATATCAATTTAGCATAATATGAACCAAAAATCAGAAAATATGAGCTTGTACCCGAATTTCGATTCAACCTCTTCTCGACCATTTTTCCTCCCCAACCGGACACTCACTGTCCATTCACTAGACACCCACATTCGCAGCCTAAATCGACCCCTATACTGAGCCAAACCCTCAGAAAAACTGGAAGGAAACGAGCTCTCACGCTCGGTCGACAGGAACCGAAACAGGGGAGAAACTCACCTGTGGTTTTTAGCCCGGGAAGAACCGTACTCGCGACTCCCTTCGGCTCGTCGGAGCACCCCGCGCACTAGCGTCTCACTCTCGGTGATTGATGGCTGGAACTCCCTCCCGATCTCTCCCTTTCTCGCGCGTTCGCTTCTGGGCTTTCGCTCTCGAGTGTGATGGTGTAACAGCCGAATGACTTCTCCCTAGCCATTCGGTTGTTAAACATATTATATATATTTTTTTAAATAAAGGATTACCAAATTGCCCTCACGTATTTTTTATCGTCCGTAACTTCGTTAAATTATCATCCTCCCGACTTTAAAATTTCGAAAACCATGACAAAAGTGGACTTCGGGTTTTATAACTTAAATTACTGTTAAAATATTTTCTCGATACCCCAACTGAGCTTAAATTAAAAATATCAAAAATTAGACTTAAAATTCAAAATTTTTCGAGTTATTACATTGAGTTTTGTTTTATCTTTTCTTGTATTTTGTTATAGTGGATCCATGTTTGTATAACTAAATTTAGATAAAATCATGTAGAAAATAAAACTTGTATATAGACTGTGGGCTTGTTTTACTATTTTATCGTGTCCCAGTCATCTATATTTTCATTATTTCGATGCATCGATAGTGTATTTGGCATTCTCTCGATGAGAATAAACATCATTATCTTAGTCTTCAAGGGCATCGAGATTAGGGTCGTGACAGAGGTTGTTGTTGATGTTGCTCGCTGAGCAATGGTTCTGCTTTCAGTTCTCCTCTCTTTCTATCTTGAGCGTTATTCTTATCTTGATGAGGAAATTCTTGATTTATTTGTTCTCCTTCCTAGTTTGTATATGACTTTTGGGTGTTTAGTATTTTATTTCCTAAACATTACTTATTGGATTCATTTAAGTTTGCATTGTCGTATTTTTATGTGATATTTGTGTAGACTTTGGTCTTTTCTTTGTGAGTCAAGGTTCGGTTTCTTTTAAAGTCTTCTGGTGTAAGCCCTAGTCTTGGACTAGACAGTCGGGTCGTATCCAAGAATCGCGTCACTCAGCTCAGCGTTTCTGTCTCCTCCCACCTCCAGGTTGTGACACTATGTTTTTGGGATTGCTGTCACGCTTGATCGCCACGACTTTGGTAGACACCTAAGAATTTTCATAAATCCTATTCAAGCGATTGTATGTATATTCTCATTATAAAATTCTAATAAACATAATCACTACAATCGAAAGATAGATGTCTAGAAATAAATTATCTTTAACATGTGAGCCATTCATATTTGAAGCCATATGTAAAATTGTAAAGAAAAAAATCTAATTTTTTTAATCACAACAAAAACTTATATATTGATTATGATACCAGTTGTAGGATCAATATAACCTAAAGAGGGAAGGTCAATTGGGGTATCACTTTTTCATATGATTAAAATTCTGTTACTTTGCTCTCTCAAGTTATATGTTTTCTATCTTAATTTCATGTACTAAATCTAATATGCAAGCAAATCAATAAAGTAAAGAGACACGCGAATAAGAGTGCAAACAAATTTCTTAATCTAATTCAATCAAACTACTTACGTCTTGCTATAAGGTTCCTCCTTGAAGATTCTTTGTCCAATAACCTTTTTGTTTATAAGTGATTGAGCTTCCAAGTGTTAATCGAATCTTACAACTATTACAAAGCATTACTCTTCTCCTTGATTGAATTTACTGGTGTCAATCAAACCTTAATGACTCTTCACAAGCATCGCCTTTTCATTTTTACAAGCAACAAATAGTGGAGATAAATGTTAAAGTACAATAATCTAATTCTCTCAAGATGTCGAATCTCAAGTTTAGAAATATGGAGATTTAGTTTAAGCATGAAGGATCAAATATTCGCAAGTGAACAAGCAAGAATTTGGTATAAATGTCAGTTGGTGAGTTGCACAATGGAGTGATCTTCTATTTATCGATGCCTTCAAAATTCTTGAGTTTTAGACATCGTCTAATATTTTTCGAATGCCAGCACTATACCCGTTAGAGACATCAATGAGGTGATAGCCTTTTCCATATTAAGTTAAAAGCTACTGCGTTAGGCCTCCCATGTGTAATACCCAGAATTTCTGCTTAAACTACTTTCGGATTTTTGCAATTTTAATCAGTGTAGTTTTGTTTCAAATTAATAACGAAAAATTTCGGCCCCTAAGTGAAAGATTGTTTTAAGGCTAATGGTGGAAATAAAAATTTAATAATCTAACCGTAATCGGATGAAAATGTGGAATTCTGAAACTGTTTAAGGTAGAGGGCAATTTGGTAATTAGTAGTTAAATATAAAAAAAAAGGAAATAATAAAATAAAAGAAGGGAGAGCATAGTCGGTGCCCTCCCCTTCCTCCCCTTCCTCCCCTAGCATTTCCTCTCCTCTCTCACGTTCTACTCTTCAGCGAGCAGTGTCTTCCTTTTCCTCTGCACTGCGATCTTCTTCAGTTCTTCCGCGAATCTTCGAATCTACGGTAAGTTCTCGTTAGCTTTGCGTAGTTAGTTAGTGTGTTGATGTTATTAGTGGCGAAACTGGGTTTGGCAAAGCTATAGGTTGAATTAGTGAAAACCTAGAAGGGTAAACGTGAGAAGTTGAACGTAAAGTTGGATTCTATCCGCGTATTGGTGCTTAGGATAGAGATAGTTGTGAATTACGAAAATTGGTGAGGAACATTGGATGATTTGTTGGCCATGTACGTTGATGTTGGGACGGTGTCCATTCAGCTACGTTCGGCTAAGTTGAGGACATTCGAATGGGAAATGGATGGCACCATAGAAAGCTAGACGTCTTTAGGAACCCGTAATATTTTGTATCGTTCAATTCGGACGAGTATTGAAAAAGTTGTAAATTTTTGAAGTTGGACAGAAATTGTGCAAGATTTCGGATTTAGTAAATAGTGTCGGTTTTGGTATGAGTTATGACGTTTATGATAGAAAATTTTGAATTAAATGAGTTAGAATTGACAGAGATATAATTTTATAAGTATTCTAGTTATAGCGCCAAGTTACGAAGCACGAAAAGATTTCGAGAATGCCAGGTAAGTGGTGGAACGTATGTGATTTGCCTTCGCGCCTACACCTTGTAATGGTAGGATTGCTTGTTTGTTTTGTTGTTTGAGTCGTGCATTCGTGATTGTTATGCATCATGGTTTTGAATTACGAAAGACGAGTTTTAAGTATGTTTTGAAATGTGTATGTGAAACGTAACTAGATAAGAAAAGACTTGCCACACATGGGTGAACGCCTTGTCGTTAACGTGCGACTGAAAGAGCACTAGGGGGTTCCCATGGATGAAAGTACGTAATGTGACACGGTTTGCAAACACCTCGTCGTTAACGTGCTATTGAGAGCACTATAGGGTTCAACGCTTAATGTTAGCAGGAGGTTACGTAAGGTCGTTCCGTGTGCGAACATGATGTGTGACTCTAAGCGCGCTCCGTGTGTTATGGATTGGTCGTCCCGAGTGTGAAAGGGATGGGTCCCGACCTGACTCACACGTAAAAGTGGAAGATGAAAATAATGAAACGAAAAGAAAACGGAATTGAGTGTAAAAACTGCATGTGTTAGGGGTTGAATTATGCATTGGTTTTCGAGTTCATATTCCATACTTGCTAAGCATTAAACTTACGTTTTGTGTTCCTTGGTTTAGGTGAGACTAGCTTTCAGGTGAGTTGCTAGGTGATGGGTAGGCTTAGGTCAGAGTTGGCTAGAGAAGTCGCATGCCGGTGCAGGAAAATATTGGGACGACACGAACATGGCGGGTAAAGGGTGTGATTTTTGTAAGAATTTTGATTCGAACAATGTTATATAGAATTTGAGAGTTTTAGGTGGTGTATTAAAAGTAATGTTTATAAATGAAGTAAAATGTTGTTGCTTTGAAATTTACTTGAAAAAAATATGTTTTCAAATCATAGTTGTTACTTCATGAATTTCGATCGAGGAAATATTTGCGTGCGTTTGAGCTTTTACGAATTGGTGTGATTTTACTAATACTGGGGTGAAGTGTCGACCGTAGTCAAGAGGTGTCGACCGATCAGTGTAAATGTAAGGTGAGTATCGACCGCGAGCCTCGACCTGTGACAGGCAGAGCTGAAGCAGGTGTCAACCTCTGGTTACAGCTGTAGACCGATCCATGTAAAAATGGTAACGGTGTCGACTGTGGATAACGACCTGTGCGGGAAGAGAGAATTAAAGTGTCGACCTGTGAATACGGCTGTCGACCCCTACCTGTGGTGAGCATAAAAGTTTCAACCGGTGTTTCCATGTGTCGACCGATGAAAAGACCCGAGAGAGACAAAACGTTGACCGGTGTTGCCGGTGTCGACAGATGAGAAAACCCGAGAAGACTCAGGTGTCGACCGGTGCTTATAGGTGTTGACCGGAAGTCTTTGTTTCATGTTTAACAAAATGGAATTTTATCCAAAGTTAATTTAATCGAGTGTTCGCTGCAGAGTTGTCAAAAATATTTACAGAAACGTCGTTTTAAATCGAGGAATAAAAGTTTTAAATTTACACAAATTTTACGATACGAATGTAAGAATTTGGTATCAGCGCAGTAACAAACCGAAAATGGTAGGGTTTTCGGGGCGTTACATGAGTTGGTATCAAAGCCATTATGGTCATGTCGTTAAAAGGATTACCCAACATTCACCGGCCGCCATGCAACGTGATCCACCAACTGTAAGTAGTTGTTTATTTTAGTTAGATTATGAATAAAGCTATACTATGCTAAACTCGTACAGAAATTAACTGAAATGGACAAACGACCGAGACGACCTAGAGTTCTGAGAGTGGCAGTAAGGCCAGAAGGTGATACAACTTGGCTACGATCATACGGCTGACCGAGTTGGTTAACCGGCAGTCCCAACAATTGGTGATGCTGTTGAATCAAGGACAATGAAGACATGTAGCGGGCTCTAGTATAGAGAAATTTAGAAGATTGAAGCCTACGATGTTTGAGTGCTAGCTGACAGACCCTACAATTGCGGAAAGGTGGATCCGCACCATCGAGAACAAGTTCAAGTATGCCGACGTAAAGTAAAGAAATATGATCAAATTTGCAACATTTCACCTCTCAAATGATACTCAGAGCTGGTGGGAGACGGTAGATGACACTGTGGATGCCAAGTACTTGACTTGGAAAAGATTTAAATAAATGTTTTATGACAAATACTATAATCAGACGGTACAAGCTGCAAAAAGATTGGAGTTCCTACAGTTGAAGCAGACTGGGCCAGTAGCCGAGTATGTTAGGTAGTTCGGATCGTTGTCCAGATTTGCAAGCCAATTGGTGAGCAATGAAGAAGAAAAGGTATTGTAGTTTGTGCAAGGATTGAAGCCGGAGATATATAGGGGTGTAACCATTTCCAGAACTGAGGGTGTGCATATGTACGAGTTGTGGCCAAGGCACTGGCAGTGCAGGGAGCAGAGGCCAGCACAGGCAACCAAGAGGTTCTTTAAGAAGATCACGCCACAGATAAGCAGGGTGTATCTTCCTCAGGAACCAAGAGGTCAAGTGGTGCGGTGTACAATTCGAGGGGAGGCAAGAAGCCCCAGATACAGAGTAAGTACCCGTAATGTCCTAAATGCTCGAAGAGCCACCAGGGAGAGTGTGGGCAATTCGGAGGAAGATGTTATAATTGCAACGAAGCTGGTCACATTTCCCGAAACTGCACCAAGCCGAGGGTCAACCGGTGTTTTACCTGCAATGAGACCGGCCACATATCCAGAGATTGCCCCGCGGCAAAGAAGGGTCTGGCCAAGATAACTCCCAGGATCTTCGCAATGATAGAGCCCGAGAGCGAGGATCGGCTAGCTGTTATCTCAGGTACGGAACTAGTTGATACGGTGCCCGCATTTACATTGATAGATTCAGTAGCATTGCACTCCTTTGTTTGCTACGGCTTTTGTAGTAAAGGTGAACTTGTGGACTAAACCCGCCGGGTGCACATATGAAGTGGGGTTGCTATCCGGTGAGTGCATGCACTCCGATCAAGTAGTACGTGACAGGGTCATATCAGTGGGGACCAGGAGTATGACTGCCGATTTGATAGTAGTAGGGATAACGGGCTATGACGTTATATTGGGTATGGATTGGCTATTTTGGCACTACGCAACGATCGATTGCAGGGATGGTATTGTTAATTTCCAATCCCCAGATGGTGCGAAACAATCGCTGCAGGCTATGAAGAATAGGAGGAGACTATCCGTAATGACACCCATCGAGGTTCGGAGGTTAATAATGGGTGAGCATTCTTGTTTTATCACAACAATTTTAGATACTCACTTTCATGTGTAGACAAAGCCACAGGATATTGTGGTAGTTCGTGAATTCCTTGATGTGTTCTTTGATGAGTTGCCCGGACTACCCCCAGACCGAGAAATTGAATTTGTGATTGTCATATATCCCGGTGCTGAGCCAATATCGAAGAACCCATATAGGTTGGCTGCTTCGGAACTAAAGGAATTGAAAAGGCAGCTAGAAGAGCTATTGGAAAAAGGATTCATACGCCAGAGTTTTTCACCATGGGTCGCGCTAGTTCTATTTGTGAAAAAGAAAGATAGATCGCTCCGGATGTGTATTGACTACCGGGAGCTGAACAAGTTGATTGTAAAGAATAAGTATCCACTACCGAGGATAGATGATTTATTTGATCAACTTCAAGGAGCTCGGATTTTCTCGAAGATAGACTTGAGATCGGGGTATTACCAGCTAAAGGTCAGATCACAGGATATCCCGAACACAGGTTTTCGGACTGACAAATGGCCCAGCCGTTTTTATGGACCTGATGAATCGGGTATTCCAAGAGTATCTAGATAAGTTCGTTATTGTATTTATCGACGATATCTTGGTTTACTCTCGTAATGAAAAAGAACATAAAGTGCACTTGAAGGTGGTTTTGGAAACTTTGAAGTAGCATCAGTTGTATGCGAAGTTCTCCAAGTGCGAATTTTAGCTGTATAAGACCATTTTCTCGGATATGAGATTTCCGGTGGAAGGATATCGGTGGATACAGTTAAGATACAGTCGATCAATGAATGGCCCCGACCAAAGAGTGTCAGTGAGATTCAAAGTTTTCTGGGGTTAGCTGGCTACTACAGGAAGTTTATTGAGGGGTTTTCAAGGATTGCAGCGCCCCTAACTTGTTTAACTAGAAATAAAGTTAAGTACTTATGGTCGGAAGACTGTGAGCGCAGTTTCCAGATACTGAAGCAGAAATTGACTACAGCTCCAGTATTGACACTTCCGTTGATGGACGAAAAGTTTAAGATTTACTGTGATGCTTCCAGAATTTGATTGGGTTGTGTCTTGATGCAAAACGGAAGGGTGATCGCTTGTGCTTCGAGGCAATTAAAGCCCTATGAGCGGAATTATCCAACTCATGATTTGGAGTTAGCGGCGGTTGTTTTCGCGCTAAAAATCTAGAGGCACTATCTTTATGGATAGCAGTGTGAGGTATACTCGGATAACAAAAGTCTTAATTATATCTTCATTCAAAAAGAGCTGAACATGAGGCAGAGACGGTGGTTGGAGTTTGTGAAAGACTACGACCTGAAGATCAAATACCACCCTGGCAAAGCAAATATAATGGCCTATACATTGAGCCGAATTTTGACCTCAGTGGTCAAGATGTCAAAGGAATTGAGTGAGGAATTTCAGAGATTTAATTTGGAGCTAGTGTCAAATGCGACAGTGCAATTGTCAGCCTTATCTCTAAAACCGTCGATTCTTGAGAAAATCAAAGAAACTCAACGGGATGACCCGAAATGCAATGAATTCAAGTCGAGCATAGCATCTAACGACATAACCGAATTTAGCTGTTCAAGGGATGGAATCCTGAAGTTTCGGAATAGGTGGTACGTTCTGAACAATAGTCAACTTCGTAAGGACATTTTGTCCGAAGCGCACTCTTCAAGGTTCTCTGTTCACCCCGAAAGCACCAAAATGTATAGAGACCTAAGCAACATTATTGGTGGCCTGACATGAAAAAGTCTGTAGCAAAGAACGTGGAGACATGCTTAATCTGCCTGCAAATTAAGGCTGAACATCATAGACCGGCTGGAAAGTTGCAACCATTGCTGATTCCATAATGAAAGTGGGACCAGATATCCAGGGATTTTGTGGTTGGATTGCCCCGGACGGCAAAAGGGTTTGATGCGGTGTGGGTGATTGTGGATCGTCTAACCAAATCTGCCAATTTTCTACCGATGAAGATGACATTCAACATGGACCAATTTGCTAACCTGTATATTCAGGAGATAATAAGACTACACGGGGTTCCGATTTTAATTGTTTCGGATAGGGACCCAAGGTTCACCTTGAAATTTTGGAAGAGTCTGCACAAGGCAATGAGGACAAGGCTGACTTTCAGTACAGCCTTTCATCCTCAAACCGATGGGCAATCTGAGCGGACTATTCAGATTTTAGAGGATATGCTTCGAGCCTGTGTGTTAGAGTTACAGGGTTCGTGTAGCAAATATTTGCCCTTGGTAGAATTCGCGTACAACAATAGCTATCAGGCTACGATAAGTATAGCCCCTTACGAAGCCTTATACGAAAGGAAGTGCAGATCACCCATTTATTGGGATGAAGTCGGTGAAGCTAGTTTGATTGGTCCCGAAATTGTAAAACAGACCACTGAGAACATCAAGGTTATTCGACAGCAGATATTGACAGCTCAAAGTCGGCAAAAGAGCTATGCCGATGGAAGGAGAAGGGAATTGGAAGTTAAGATATGAGATGAAGTTTTTCTGAAGATTTCACCATTCAAAAGCGTGATGAGATTCGAGAGAAAGGGTAAGTTGAGCCCGAGATACGTTGTGTGGGTGGCACTGACGCAGCAGAAGCGTGGGCCCATAACCCATAGGCTATCTTAGATGAAGCTCACAGATCCCGTTTTGTCATTTATACGGACAGAGTACTATCATGTGACTGATTAGCCAGATTCATGATCCTCCTTTTACCTCGGAGGAGAGTTCTCAGAATCCTGATCAGTACCCTAGCACTATATCCTCTATTTTTCGAGTATGCCTTGGGGGCAGGAGCGAAACTAGAAGCATGGCTTGTGATTATCATGTATTCTTTTTAATTCCTGTATTTCTACTATTGCTTTTATTCTCACATTTGTTTCTTCGAGCAGTTCTGTGATTGCTATTAAAATCCTCCGGAACTAGCCTTAGGTTATATGGTGGACCTCTCTAAGGTCCACCATATAGTATTTCTGTTAGACCCCCTTCGGGGTCGTGACACGTTGGACCGTTCCCGATTGCGAAAAAAATTGGGGGAGCAGCGTACCAACTAGAACTGCCAGCTTCCATGGAAGAGGTTCACAATATTTTCCACGTGTCGATGCTAATAAAGTGTCTCAGAGATCCGTCACACGTTGTGGTCCAGCAGCAGATTGAGGTACAGCCAACCTTAGCATACGACGAAAAGCCAATGGAGATTTTGGATTATGCGGTGAAGATGCTACGCAACAAGGATATTTTGCTGATAAAGGTATTGTGGCGAAACCACAATGTGTAGGAGGCAACTTGGGAAAGACAACAGTACATGATGTAACATTATCCTGAGCTGTTTAGTTAGCAAATTTTGAGAACAAAATTTTTTATAAGTAATGAGGGATGTAATACTCATAATTTCCGTTTAAATTAGTTTCGGATTTCTACAATTTTAATTAGTGGAGTTTTGTTCCAAATTAATAACGGAAAATTTCGACCCCTAAGTGAAATATTGTTTTAAGGCTAATAGTGCAAAGACAAATTTAAGAATCTAACCAGAATCGAACGAAAACGCGGAATCGTGAAACGGTTTAAGGTGGAGGGTAATTTGGTAATTAGAAGTTAAATATAAAAAAAAAAAGAAAATAATAAAATAAAAGAAGGGAGAACACCATCGGTGCCCTCCCTTTCCTCCCCCAGCATTTCCTCTCCTCTCTCGCGTTCTCCTCTCTAGCGAGCGGTGTCTTCATTTTCCTCTGCGCTGCGATCTTCTTCCGTTCTTCCGCAAATTTTTGAATTTACGGTAAGTTCTTGTTAGCTTTGCGTAGTTAGTTAGTGTGTTGATGTTATTAGTGGCGAAACTTGGTTTGGCAAAAGTATAGGTCAAATTAGCGAAAACCTAAGAGGGTAACGTGAGAAGTTGAGCGTAGAGTTGGATTCTATCCACGTATTGGTGCTTATGATAGAAATAGGTGTGAATTACAAGAATTGGTGAGGAAAATTGGATGATTTGTTAGCTATGTACGTGGATGTTTGGACGGTGTCCGTTTGGCTACTTTCGGTTAAGTTGAGGACATCCGAATGAGAAATGTATGGGACCATAGGAAGCTAGACGTCCTTATTAACCCGTAGTATTTTGTATTGTCCAATTCGGACGAGTATTGAAAAAGTTGTGAATTTTCAAAGTTGTACGGAAATTGTGCGGGATTTCGGGTTTAGTAAATAGTGTCGGTTTTGGTATGAGTTATGACTTTTATGATAGGAAATTTTGAATTAAATGAGTTAGAATTGACAAAGATATAATTTTATAGGTATCTCAGTTAGAGTGCCAAGTTACGAAGCATGAAAAGATTTCGAGAATGCTAGGTAAGTGGTAGAACGTATATGATTTGTCTTCGGGCCTACACCTTGGAATGGTAGGATTGCTTGTTTGTTTTGTTGTTTGAGTCGTGCATTCGTGATTGTCATGCATCATGGTTTTGACTTACGAAATACGAGTTTTAAGCATGTTTTGAAATGTGTATATAAAACGTAACCAGATAAGAAAAGACTTGCCACGCATGGGTGAACGCCTCGTCGTTAACATGCTACTGAGAGAGCACTAGGGGTTTCCATGGATGAAAGTACATAATGTGACACGGTTTGCGAACACCTCGTCATTAACGTGCTATTGAGAGCACTATAGGGTTCAACGATTGATGTTAGCAGGACGTTACGTAGGTCCATTCCGTGTGCGAACATGATGTGTGCCTCTAACCTCGCTCCGTGGGTTATGGATTGGCCGTGTAGAGTGTGGAAGGGATAGGTGCCGGTTTGACTCACACGTGAAAGTGGAAAATGAAAATAATGAAACGAAAAGAAAACGGAATTGAGTGTAGAAACTGCATTTGTTAGGGGTTGAGTTATGTATTGGTTTTCGAGTTCATATTTCATACTTGCTAAGTATTAGGCTTACGTTTTGTTTTCCTTGCTTTAGGTGACGACGAGCTTTTGGGTGAGTTGCTAGGTGATAGGCAGGCTTAGATCAAAGTTGGCGGGAGATAGCATGCCGGTGTAGGAAAATGTTGGGACGACACGACCATGGCGGATAAAGGGTGTGATTTTTGTAAGAGTTTTGAGTCGAACAATGTTATATAGATTTTGAGAATTTTAGGTGGTGTAGTAAGAGTAATGTGTATAAATGAAGTAAAATGTCGTTGTTTTGAAATTTACTTTTTTCAAATCATGGGTGTTACTTCGTGAATTTCGATCGAGGAAATATTTGCGTGCGTTTGAGATTTTACGAACTGGTGCGATTTTACTGATAATGGGGTGAAGTGTCGACCGAAGTCGAGAGGTGTCGACCGGTCAGTGTAAGTGTAAGTTGAGTGTCGACCGCGAGGCTCGACCTGTGACAGGTAGAGCCGAAGCAGGTGTCAAACCCTGGTTACAGGTGTCGACCGGTCCATGTAAAAATGGTAGCGGTGTCGACCGCGGGTAACGACCTGTGCGGGCAGAGATAATTAAAATGTCGACCTGTGGAGACGGGTGTCGACCCCTCCCTGTGGTGAGCATAAAAGTGTCGACCGGTGTTTCCATGTGTCAAATGATGAAAAGACCCGAGAGCGACAAAGCGTCGACCGGTGTCGACTGATGAGAAAACCCGAGAAGACTCAAGTGTCAACCAATGCTTATAGGTGTCGACCGGAAGTCTTTGTTTCATGTTTAACAAAATGGAATTTTATCCAAAGTGAATTTAATCGAGTTTCCGCTGCAGAGCTGTCAAAAATATTTACAGAAACGTCGTTTTAAATCGAGGAATAAAAGTTTTAAATTTACACAAATTTTACGATACGAATGTAAGAATTTGGTATCGGCGCAGTAGCGAACCGGAAACGGGAAGGTTTTCGGGGCGTTACAGGAGTTGGTGTCAGAGCCATTATGGTCATGTCATTCAAAGGATTACCCAACATTTACCGACCGCCATGCAACGTGCTCCACCAACTGTAAGTAGTTGTTTATTTTAGTTAGATTATAAGTAAGGCTAGAATATGCTAAACTCGTATAGGAATTAACTGAAATGGACTGACGACCGGGATGAACTAGAGTTCTGAGAGAGGCAGTAGGGCAAGAAGGTGATGACAATTTGGCTACGATTAGACAGCTGACCGAGTTGGTTGACAGGCAGTCCCAACAATTGGGGATGCTGTTGAATCAATGACAGTGAAGACATGGATCGGGCTATAGTGGAGAGAGATTCAGAAGATTGAAGCCTACGATATTTGAGGGCCAGTTGACAGACCCTATAATTGCGGAAAGGTGGATCCGCACCATCGAGAACATGTTCAAGTATGCCAACGCAGAGGAAGGAAATATGGTTAAATGTGCAACATGTCACCTATCAAATGATGCCCAGAGCTGGTGGGAGACGGTAGAGACCACTGTGGATGCCAGGTACTTGACCTGGAAAAGATTTAAATAAATATTTTATGACAAATACTATAATCGGACGGTACAAGTTGCAAAAAGATTGGAGTTCCTACAGTTGAAGCAGACTGGGACAATAGCCGAGTATGTCAGGCAGTTTGAATCGTTGTCTAGATTTGCAAGCCAATTTGTGAGCAATGAAGAAGAAAAGGTATTGCAGTTTGTGCAAGGATTGAAGCCGAAAATATATAGGGGTGTAACCATTTCTGGAACTGAGGGTGTGCCATATACACGAGTTGTTGCCAAGGCACTGGCAGTGGAGGGAGCAGAGGCCAAGTGTGTGAGGCCAGCACAAGCAACTAAGAGTTTCTTTAAGAAGATCACGCCACAGACAAGCAGGGGTGTAACACCAAAAAATTTTATCGATTCAATTTAATATATATATATATATATATATAAGCACGTTGTTTAGGCAGATTATTATCAATTTTAGAATGAAGAATGATATGCAGGGTGGGTATTGGCATTGGAAAGAAAGAATAAGTGAAAAAAAAAGGGGGTCAAAAACTTGTTGTTTGGCGACAGAGAGAAGAAATTTCTCTGAAAAAGAAATCATTTCTGTTGGAGGAGAGAGAAATGAAGTGAAGGGTAATTTTGGGAATGAGAGAAATGTTAGGTTTTTAACACTTATCCTTTAAGTATTTAATATAGAAAAGAAAATCTAAACCCTCAGCTTCTTGTCCACGCCAAGCTTCCCCATTTTCAGGATCTCTCTTCCCGATTAAAGATCAATTTCTTCTTCTAAATTCAAAGGTAAGTAGAGTTTCGCTTGAGTTTTGTGATAAACTGATAAATCATAAATGAAGCACGAAAATGAGTTTCCTCTTCCTTCATTTTGGTTTGTTTGATTATTAATGTGATGGTTTTAGGTTGTGAAATGTTTTGAGGTATTTGAATGAGATGTTTCAGAAGGTTATTTGGATATGTTCTTTCAATTTGATGAAGTTTTGAAATGTGTAAAGTTTGATGCATAGGTTGTTACTGGAAATGAGTTTTGGTATTGATGATAATAGATGTAATCGTATAGGTTTGCAAGTTAAAAAGGAAGCAGAGCAAATTGTCGAAACCGAACTCGAGACACGAGGTAGGTGATGTTTGCATGAGTTTTGGCCAATTGATCTACATCACAAAGAGTTAGGAGGTTGATGGATAGATAAGGAATTTGGAGACTTTATTTTTGAGAGTTTTGGTTGGGTAGAAATTTTAGGTTGTGAGTTTATTATGATAAGTTCTTGTTTATTGATGGATTTGTTTTATCTGTTTATGTTACTTTACGTTTACAACCTTGAGGATATGTGTATGTAACATACATTCATGCATCATAGTTTTTCCAAATCATAGAAAACGGTTTTATGCATACGTTTTTATGTAAACAGAAAAAGAAGAATATGGTACAGAAAAATACGTAAATAGTTATTGTGGGTAGGGAATTGAGTATGGTAGTTCCGTTAGAGGAACCAGTTCCGTTAGAGGGACTGTTAGATATGCCATTTCACTTTTCCTAGAGCAAGTTGGTTATTTCGCTAGAAGGACAATCAGTTAGGCCATCTCTCCTCTAGAATTAGTACCCCAATAACTTATGTTATGTAAGAAATAAAGAACAAATTCAGTTGCATATTTTACGAACAACATAA
This sequence comes from Begonia peltatifolia, assembly GCA_022433055.1. Lineage (NCBI taxonomy): Eukaryota > Viridiplantae > Streptophyta > Magnoliopsida > Cucurbitales > Begoniaceae > Begonia > Begonia peltatifolia. The sequence goes on from CM039529.1 coordinate 1,159,191, forward strand.
CATACTCATGAGCATGCATTCTTTATTTCACATCACCTATTGAGCGTTAGGCTCATTAGTCACTTTGTGGTGTAGGTGATATCATTACAGGTGATGACGTTAATCCTCAAGATGATTGACAGTATGGTTGGTGGGGAATGTCCATGGAGCGTGCTTGTAGCTGTTAGGGCAATTTTGACCTGTGGGTAGTTCTCTAAGTATTTTGGGTACAATGCATATATGTGTATATATATATATGTATAGTTTTAAAGATTTGACAAAATAATTTTATAAGTTATGAGGTTTAATTTCGAATTAGGTTGGTATTGGATTGGTTAAATAAATGGGTCTAATTTTGGGGTTTTAGTTTTTCGATATGCTTTAGAAATGTTTTTTTTCAGAAGTTTAAATGATGTTGGGATAAAAAATAAAAAAACAAGGGGTATGAAGGAAAAAGGAGATACGAGAGAAGAGGCAGAAAAAGGGTCGATTCATCGCCCCAAAAGGGGCGATCAATCGCCCCAGCAGGGGAAGAAAGTTCGTCACTGGACGAACAATTGCCCAAAGGACAGTGGAGGGGCCGATTGTTCGCCCCAAGGGGCGAGTGATCGCCTTGGCACTGTTCATTTGAACAATGCCACGGGCGATTGTTCGCCCCAAGGGGCGAGTAATCGCCGGCACTGTTCACATGAACAATGTCAAAAAAAAATTTCTTATGAATTTTATGAAAAGTTAAGTCAGTAACGGCCAAATTTCGGGGCGTGACAAGGGGGTATCTTCCTCGGGAACCAAGAGGTCAAGAGGTACGGTGTACGATTCGAGGGGAGGCAAGAAGCCCCAGATACAGAGTAAGTACCTGCAATGTCCTAAATGCTCGAATAGCCACCCGGGAGAGTGTGGGCAGTTCGGAGGAAGATGTTATAATTGCAACGAAGCTGGTCACATTTCCCGGAACTGCACCAAGCCGAGGGTCAACTGGTGTTTTACCTGCAATGAGACCGACCACATATCCAGAGATTGCCCCGCAGCAAAGAAGGGTCCGGCCAAGATAACGCCCAGGATCTTCGCAATGATAGAGCCCGAGAGCGAAGATCGGCCAGCTGTTATCTCAAGTACGGTACTAGTTGATACGGTGTCTGCATTTACATTGACAGATTCAGGAGCGTCGCACTCCTTTGTTGCTACAGCTTTTGTAGTAAAGGTGAACTTGTGGGTTAAACCTGCCGGGTGCACATATGAAGTGGGGTTGCCATCCGTTGAGCACATGCACTCTGATCAAGTAGTGTGTGACAGCGTCATATCGGTGGGGACCAGGAGTATGACTGCCGATTTGATAGTAATGGGGATAATGGGCTATGACGTGATATTGGGTATGGATTGGCTATTTCGGCACTACGCAACGATAGATTGCAGAGCTGGTACAGTTAATTTCCAACCCCCAGATGGTGCGAAGCATCGCTGCAGGCTATGAAGAATAGGGGGAGGCTATCCGTAATGGCACCCATCGAGGCTCGGAGGTTAATAATGGGTGAGCATTCTTGTTTTATTACAACAATTTTAGATACTCACTTTCATGTGTAGAAAGAGCCACAGGATATTGAGGTTGTTCGTGAATTCCATGATGTGTTCTTGGATGAGTTGCCCGGATTGCCCCTAGACCGAGAAGTTGAATTTGTGATTGACACATGTCCTGATGCCGAGCCAATATTGAAGAACTCATATAGGTTGGCTGCTCCAGAATTAAAGAAATTGAAAAGGCAGCTAGAAGAGCTATTGGAGAAAGGATTCATACGTCCGAGTTTTTCACCATGGGGAGCGCCAGTCCTATTCATGAAGAAGAAAGACGGATCGCTCAGGATGTGTATTGACTATCGGGAGTTGAACAAGTTGACTGTAAAAAATAAGTATCAACTACCGAGAATAGATGAATTATTTGATCAACTTCAAGGAGCTCGGATTTTCTCGAAGATAGATTTGAGATCGGGGTATTACCAGCTAAAGGTCAGATCACAGGATATCCCGAACACAGGTTTCCAGACTAGATACGGGCATTACGAGTTTCTAGTAATGTCATTTGGACTGACAAATGCCCCAGCCATTTTTATAGACCTGATGAATTGGGTATTCCATGAGTATCTAGATAAGTTCGTCATTGTATTTATCGACGATATCTTGGTTTACTCTCGTAACGAAGAAGAGTATAAGGTGCATTTGAAGGTGGTTCTGGAAACTTTGAAGCAACATTGGCTGTATGCAAAGTTCTCTAAGTGCGAATTCTGGCTGGATAATGTCCATTTCCTCGGATATGTGATTTCCGGTGGAGGGATATCGGTGGATTCAGCTAAGATACAGTCGATCAATGAATGGCCTCGACCAAAGAGTGTCAGTGAGATTTAAAGTTTTCTGGGGTTAGTTGGCTACTACAGGAAGTTTATTGAGTGGTTTTCAAGGATTGCAGCGCCTCTATCTCGTTTGACCAGAAAGGAAGTCAAGTATTTATGGTCAGAATACTGTGAGCACAGTTTCCAGATACTGAAGCAGAAATTGACTACAGCTACAGTATTGACACTTCCGGTGATGGACAAGAAGTTTAATATTTACTGTGATTCTTTTAGAATTGGATTGAGTTGTGTCTTGATGCAAAAACGGAAGGGTGATCGCTTATACTTTGAGGCAATTAAAGCCCTATGAGCGGAATTATCAAACCCATGATTTGGAGTTAGCAGAAGTTGTTTTCGCGCTAAAGATCTGAAGGCACTATCTTTATGGAAAGCAGTGTGAGATATACTCAGATCACAAAAATATGAAGTATATTTTCACTCAGAAGGAGCTGAACATGAGGCAGAGACGGTGGTTGAAGTTTGTGAAAGACTACGACTTGGAGATCAAATACCACCCCGGCAAAGCCAATATAGTGGCCGACGTATTGAGCTGAATTTTGACCTTAGTGTCAACAATGAACACCGAGATGTCTAAGGAATTGAGTGCGGAATTTCAAAGATTTAATTTGGAGCTAATCTCAAATGCGACAGCGCAATTGTCAGCCTTATCTCTGAAGCCGTTGATTCTTGAGAGAATCAAAGAAGCTCAACAGGATGACCCGAAATGCAACGAATTCAAGATGAGCATAGCATCAAATGACATAACCTGGGATGGAATCCGGAAGTTTCGGAATAGGTGGTACGTTCCGAACAATAGTCAACTTCGTAAGGACATTTTGTTCGAAGGGAACTACTCAAGGTTCTCTGTTCACCTCGGAAGAACCAAAATGTATAGAGACCTTAAGCAACATTATTGATGGCCTACCTTGAAAAAGTTTGTAGCAAAGTACGTGGAGACATGCTTAATCTGCCAGCAAATTAAAGCTGAACATCAGAGACCAGCTGGAAAGTTGCAACCATTGCCGATTCCAGAATGGAAGTGGGACCAGATATCCATGGATTTTGTGGTTGGATTGCCCCGGACGGCAAAAGGGTTTGATGCGATGTGGGTGATTGTGGATCGTCTGACCAAATCCGCCCATTTCCTACCGGTGAAGATGACATTCAACATAGACCAATTTGCTAACCTGTATATTTAGGAGATAGTAAGACTACACGGGGTTCCGATTTCAATTGTTTCAGATAGGGACCCGAGGTTCACCTCGAAATTTTGGAAGAGTCTGCCCAAGGCAATGGAGACACGACTGACTTTCCGTACAGCCTTTCATCCTCAAACCGATGAGCGGTCTGAGCGAACTATTCAGATTTTAGAGGATATGCTTCCAGCCTGTGTGTTAGAGTTACAAGGTTCGTAGAGCAAATATTTGCCCTTGTTGGAATTATCGTACAACAATAGCTATCAGGCTACGATAGTTATGGCCCCTTACGAAGTCTTGTACGGAAGAAAGTGCAGATCACCCCTTTATTGGGATGAAGTCAGTGAATCTAGTTTGATTGGTCCCGAAATAGTACAACAGACCACTGAAAACATCAAGGTTATTCGACAGCAGATATTGACAGCTAAAGTCTGCAAAAGAGCTATGTCGATGGAAGGAGAATGGGAATTGGAATTCATGGTAGTAGATGACGTTTTTCTAAAGATTTCACCATTCAAAGGCGTGATTAGATTCGGGAGAAAGGGTAAGTTGAGCCCAAGATACATTGGCCTGTTCTCGATCACGAAAAAAATTGGGGGAGCTGCGTACCAACTAGAACTGCCAGCTTTCAAGGAAGGGGTTCACAATGTTTTCCACGTGTCGATGCTAAGAAAGTGTCTCCGAGATCCGTCACACGTTGTGGTCCAGCAGCAGATTGAGGTACAGCCAACATTAGCATACGAGGAAAAGTTAGTGAAGATTTTGGATTATGCGGTGAAGACGCTACGCAACAAGGATATTCCGCTGGTAAAGGTATTGTGGCGTAACCACAATATGAAGTAGGCAACTTGAGAAAGAAAACAGGAAATGATGGACCATTATACTGAGCTGTTTAGGTAGCAAATTTTGATAATAAAATTATTTATAAGGATGGAGGGATGTAATACCCAGAATTTCCGTTTAAACTAGTTTTGGATTTATGCAATTTTAATTAGTGTAGTTTTGGTACAAATTAATAACGAAAAATTTCGACCCCTAAGTGAAAGATTGTTTTAAGACTAATGGTGGAAAGACAAATTTAATAATATAACCGGAATCGGATGAAAACGTGAAATTGTGAAACGGTTTAAGGTGGAGGGTAATTTGGTAATTAGGAGTTAAATATAAAAAAAAAAGAAAATAATAAAATAAAAGAAAGGAGAGCACTGTCGGTGCCCTCCCCTTCCTCCCCCAGCATTTCCTCTCCTCTCTCGTGTTTTCCTCTCCAGCAAGCGGTGTCTTCCTTTTTCTTTGTGTTGCGATCTTCTTCTGTTCTTCTGTGAATCTTCGAATCTACGATAAGTTCTCGTTAACTTTGCGTAGTTAGTTAGTGTGTTGGTGTTATTAGTGGCGAAACCGAGTTTGGCAAGGGTATAGGTCGAATTAGTGAAAACCTAAAAGGGTAACGTGAGAAGTTGAGCGTAGAGTTGGATTCTATCCGCGTATCGGTGCTTAGAATAGAAATAGGTGTGAATTACGAGAATTGGTGAGCAACATTGGATGATTTGTTGGCCATGTACATGGATGTTGGGACGGTGTTCGTTCGGCTACGTTCAGTTAAGTTGAGGACATCCGAATGGGAAATGGATGGGACCATAGGAAGTTAGACGTCCTTAGTAACCCGTAGTATTTTGTATCATCCAATTCGGACGAGTATTGAAGAATTTGGGAATTTTCGAAGTTGCACGAAAATTGTGCGTGATTTTGGGTTTAATAAAGAGTGTCGGTTTTGTTATGAGTTATGACTTTTATGATAGGAAATTTTGAATTAAATGATTTAGAATTGACAGAGGTATAATTTTATAGGTACCCCAGTTATAGCATCAAGTTACGAAGCATGAAAAGATTTTGAGAACGCCAAGTAAGTGGTGGAACGTATGTGATTTGCCTTCGGGCCTACACCTTGGAATGGTAGGATTGCTTGTTTGTTTTGTTGTTTGAGTCGTGCATTCGTGATTGTCATGCATCATGGTTTTGAATTACGAAATACGAGTTTTTAGCATGTTTTGAAATGTGTATGTCAAACGTAACCAGATAAGAAAAGACTTGCCACGAATGGGTGAACGCCTCGTCGTTAACATGCTACTGAGAAAGCACTAGGGGTTTCCCATGGATGAAAGTACGTAATGTGACACGGTTTGCGAACGCCTCGTCGTTAACGTGCTATTGAGAGCACTATAGGGCTCAACGATTGATGTTAGCAGGAGGTTACGTAGACCGTTCCGTATGCGAACATGATGTGTGCCTCTAACCTCGCTATGTGGGCTATGGATTGGTCGTCCCGAGTGTGGAAGAGATGGGTGCCAGCCTAACTCACACATGAAAGTGGAAGATTAAAATAATGAAATGAAATGAAAACGGAATTAAGTGTAGAAACTGCATGTGTTAGGGGTTGAGTTATGCATTGGTTTTCGAGTTCATATTACATACTTGCTAAGCATTAGGATTACGTTTTGTATTCATTAGTGTAGGTGACGACAAGCTTTCGGGTGAGTTGCTAGGTGATAGGCAGACTTAGATCGGAGTTGGCGGGAGATGTCGCATGCTAGTGCAGGAAAATGTTGGGGCGACACAACCATGGCGGGTAAAGGGTGTGATTTTTGTAAGAGTTTTGAGTCGAACAATGTTATTTAGATTTTGAGAATTTTAGGTGGTGTAGAAGAGTAATGTGTATAAATGAAGTAAAATGTCGTTGTTTTGAAATTTACTTGAATAAAGTATGTTTTCAAATCATAGGTGTTACTTCGTGAATTTCGATCGAGGAAATATTTGCGTGCGTTTGAGTTTTTATGAACTGGTGCGATTTTACTGATACTGGGGTGAAGTGTCGACCGAAGTCGAGAGGTGTCGACCGGTCAGTGTAAATATAAGGTGAGTGTTAACCGCGAGTCTCGACCTGTGACAGGCAGAGCCGAAGCAGGTGGTCGACCCTTGATTACAGTTGTCGACCGGTACATGTAAAAATCGTAGCGGTGTCGACCGCGGGGAATGACCTGCGCACGCAGAGAGGATTAAAGTGTCGACCTGTGGAGACGGGTGTCGACCCCTCTCTGTGGTGAGCATAAAAGTGTCGACCGGTGTTTCCATGTGTCGACTGATGAAAAGACTTGAGAAGGACAAAGCGTCAACCGATGTTGCCGGTATCGACCGATGAGAAAACCCGAGAAGACTCAGGTGTCGACCGAAAGTCTTTGTTTCATGTTTAACAAAGTGAATTTAATCGAGTTTCCGCTGTAGAGCTGTCAAAAATATTTACAGAAATGTCGTTTTAAATAGAGGAATAAAAGTTTTAAATTTACACAAATTTTACGATACGAATGTAAGAATTTAGTATCATCGTAGTAGCGAGGCGGAAACGGGAGGGTTTTTGGGGCGTTACACCATGTCTTGATCGGGAGTCTACGTGAAGCTTCAATTTGGATTCTTTTTTCTAGACCGGACTTCCACGAGGCTTTCTAGGCTTTTGTTATGAGTGACTCTCTTGGTTCCTGACATCCACAAATTAAGTTTCGAACAATATTGTCTTTGGAATGAGCTTTTATAAGTTCCTTCAAGCATCCGAATCTAAAGTTTTAGAATCTTGCAAGTTTAGTTTTAAGAACATTACCTCATGTTTGGGCT
>CM039529.1:1166416-1176471 GCA_022433055.1 Begonia peltatifolia
TGTATCTAAAACATTAGGGGTCTTTAAAGAGAGTATCTAACTTAGTAGGTCATATTATACTTATATCCATATGAAAAACTAGTTTTGTTATTATTTACTTTTAAAACCATGATCAGTTATAGAATAGAGTGCATAAATTTACTTTTAAAATGTTTTCCTTCATTTTAAAAAAAGGCTCTATGAGCCCGAGATTTCAATTCGTTAAATCTTTATTACCATTTTAAAAACAGACTCAACAACCATGGGTGACACAATTTCAAAACGTTGCTACATACATTAGTAGTATACATAAAATAAGTTGTCACTATTTTTGTTATAAAACAATCTTTAGTGAAAAATGATTGTCATTCAAGAACCCCTCCGACACACTATCATAGAAACATAATAGTCATAGATTCAACTGCACTTTATGAATCAGAAAGGAAATTGAAAAGTGATGGCAACTCGAAGATCCAACCCCGTCACCCCACGCTACCGATAAGATACTCAGCAATGGCATAAACCGTAAATCAAATGATGGCTGGCGAGCAAGTTCAAGCACAACACCATCTATATAAACATCCACTAATGGTCAGCGAGCGAACTCTAACACGACACCAACTTAGTGTACTAAGTAAAATACCACGAAATTCGTAGGCTACTCAATCAACCTTTTTCTATATCACAAATAATGGGTACAACTAAAGTGCTCTCTAAATTATAAAACTAGAGGCATACAATAATTTAATCAAGACCAAACAAAAATCTAAGAAGACAACAAAAAGTAAGAGATGATAAATTTATGGTGCAAAACTACAGTCTCATTTTCCCTACCCGACAGTTTTAGAAAGCACAAAATACAATCTTCACCGTTCAAAATATACCTCTGTATGTCATGAACCTATTGTCAAAGTTTCAAGATGATCCAACAGTTCAAACTCAAAAAAACAGAATTCTGGTCTAACTATTCTAAAAAATTTGAAAATCTTGTTACTTCTCTCTTCTTTTTCTTTTTGCTATCAAACTCTAAGTTTTCTTTAGACACAAACCCTTTTATAGTCTCATATCAAAATATGGGCTGAGCCCAACACCCTCCAAAATCAACATAGAATTTTTCCTTGAATTTCAACAAGTCGTTGCAATATTGCTAATCTCAAATACTCAAATATAGTTAGGCAAGTTAAATAGTTGACTAGGAAACATCATAGTCTATATAGGTGATAATATCTCTTGAATCCATGCAGGAATCAGTGGTTAAAGCACTGCCTTCGGCTACATCATCCATTTGTCCCGAAACGATGGTTGCTAAAGTGAAGTTGTTAATTATTTTTTGGAGAGATGCTTTTAAAGACTAGTGATTCATTTAAATAATAAAGGTACTAACTTGCTGATGCAAACCTAAAATATTAAAAATCTTAGATCCAACACGCAATGCAAAAATCAAAGAGAATTATGCCTTTATTGATTCGAAAAAATAACAATAAGAAACTTGACCCCAATCAAAAGTTAGCGATGGAATCGAAGTTATCAGAAAAGTAGCTAGACCCCAACCAAACTCGTTGGTTAAATCTAAGCTATGAAGTTTGATCTTTTCAAGAATACACTTGAAAAAGATCAAGTTCTAATCCAAGAACTTAATAATAGAATTATAAGGATCTCAGCTCAAAGTAAAAAGCTTCATAAAAATCAATTCATTCCCAAAAGTACTTTAAATCTATTACAAGCATCCTTTAAATAGACAAATATATAAATTTAATAAGCTAGTAACATAATTTAGAAACTAATAAAATACCCTAATTAAATAATAGGAAAGTCGTTAAAAAACAATGAAAGGAAAATTGACATTTGGAAAGTGCTGCAAGTTGATGGTGGCTGCTTAAATTAGGTTTAAGTACTGTAAGTCTCAAGTTTAATTCAACTTAAGGGCCTAGCCCTATAGTGTGGCACTTGTAATAACTTTGAAGCTAAAGAGATTGATATAGAGTAGTGTCATATTGAGTGACCATGTGGGAAGTCTTTATTTTTTTAGACATCTCTTACGTTTTGGGCTTCTTTTCCAATCCTTGCTTCTTCATCAATACTTAGTAATATTATAGCTCATTGCATATTTTGTGACGATTACGTTTCTTGGATATCTTTGATTAAAATTTGTAGTCTTTTGTTTATTTTCTTAATTTCGTCATTGTTACTCCTATGTTGATCAATAGATCTTGGCTCACTATTGTTTCTTGATTGTTTTTGGTTACTCCTTTGACTACATCATTCACTCCCTCTTCGAAAAGATTCATCCTAGAATCTGCATCAAACAAAGATAAGTCACTAACATTAAAAGTAACGCTTACATTACCATATTCGCTCGGTAAGTCAATCTTGTAAGCATTGTCGTTGATGCGTTCCAACACTTGGAAGGGTCCGTCTTCTTGCGGTTGTAACTTATTCTTTCTCCGCTCCACAAATCTCTCCCTTTGTAGATGCACCCAAACCCAATCTCTGGGTTCAAAGATGATTTCTTTTCTACTCTTGTTGGCTTGTCGCACATAATGCTCGTTCTTCTGTATGATGTTTTCCTAAACATTCGCGTGAAATTCCTTTACAAATTCAGCTTTTCTTTTTCCATTTAAATCAACCAATTGATTAGAAGGTAACGGTAATACATCAAGTGGTGTAAGAGGGTTAAAGCCATACACAATTTCAAATGGTGAGTAAAAAGTAGTAGAATGAACAGTTCTATTGTAAGCGAACTCAACATGTGGCAAGCAATTTTTCCATTGTTTTAAAGTCTTAGAAATTATTGCTGTCAACAAAGTAGATAAAGTTTGATTCACTACCTCGGTTTGTCCATCCGTTTTGGGGTGTGCCATGGTGGAAAACAACAATTTTGTATCTAGTTTATTCCATAAGGTTCTCCAAAAGTGATTTAGAAATTTGACATCCCTATCACTAACAATTGTTCTAGGTAATTCATGTAAACGCACAATTTCTTTAAAAAATAAATCTGCTATATGTGTAGCATCATTAGTTTTAGAATATGCTATAAAGTGTGTCATTTTACTAAATCGATCCACAACCACAAAAATACTATCTGTACCCCCTTGTGTTCTTGGTAAACCTATCACAAAGTACATGGAAATATCCGTCCAAGGGTGCTCGGGCATGTGTAAAGGACTATACAATCCATATGGTTTGATCTTTGATTTTGTCTTCATACATTCAATGCATCTTTCACAAATAGTTATAACATCATACTTCATTTTTGGCCAAAAGAAATGTTCTATCAAGACATGCAAAGTTTTGTCAATTTCGAAATGATGTGTTTCTCTAACAAGCAATTCACGTAATGAGCATTTAGGTATACAAAGTTTATCCTTTCGAAATAAATACCCATCGTGTCTATAATAATCAGCACATGCAACTTTCTCACAATTTCTCCATACATGACAAAAATCTATGTCAGATTCATACAAATCCTTTATAAATTCAAATCCTAACAATTTAGTTTGTAGAGAATTAATTGAAACGTACCTCCTTGACAACACATCAACGACCATGTTGTCCTTACCTTTTTTGTAATGGATGACATATGGAAAGGTCTCGATGAACTACATCCACTTGGCGTGTCTCTTGTGCAATTTTCCTTGCGACTTTAGGTACTTCAAACTCTCATGATCGGAATGAATGATGAACTCCTTAGGCCACAAATAGTGTTGCCATGTTCGTAACATTTTTACTAAAGCGTAGAGTTCCTTGTCGTATGTTCGATAATTTAATGTCGCTCCACTAAGCTTTTCACTGAAGTAAGCAATCGGTTTCATTTCCTGCATCAAGACACCTCTAATTCCTTTTCCCGACGCATCACATTCGATTTCAAATGTTTTATCAAAATTTGGAAAGACTAGAAGAGGAGCTTTAGTTAGTTTCTCTTTTAACAAATTAAACACTTTTTCATGTATTTTGGTCCAATTAAATTCAACATTCTTTTTAACTAATTCATTCATAGGTGCCGCAATAGTGCTAAAGTCTCTCACAAATCTCCTATAAAAGCTAGCCAAGCCATGAAAGCTACGTACCTTATTTGCGTTCCTTGGTGTGGGTCATTCCTTGATTGCTCTTACACTTTCCTCGTCCATGGATACTCCCTTTGAGTTAACTACAAAATCGAGGAAAACTACCGATTTCATGCAAAAGGTACACTTTTTAAGATTAGTATACAATAGATTCGATTTTAACACACTAAATACGGACCTAAAATGCATAACATGATCGTCTAGTGACTTACTATACATTAAAATATCATCAAAGTAAACCACAACAAATTTTCCAATAAATTGCCTTAAAACATGATTCATTAATCTCATAAACGTACTCGGTGCATTATATAGTCCAAACGACATAACCAACCATTCATAAAGACCATATTTTGTTTTAAAACCTGTTTTCCATTCATCTCATTATTTCATGCAAATTTGATAATATCCGTTCTTAAAGTCAATTTTGGAGAACATACATGCACCATACAATTCATCAAGCATATCATCAAGTTAAGGAATAGAGTGTCGATACTTTATCGTAATTTTATTCTCCAGGTGTCGTCCTTTTTTGGAACCAATATGACCGGAACCAAGCATGGCCTAAGAATCTCCTTTGCTAGGCCTTTCTCCACTAACGCATCTACTTACCTTTGAATTTCCTTGGTTTCCTCTGGATTTGCTTGGTATTCGAGTCAGTTTGGGATCGTTGCTCCCAGGATGAAATCGATTTGATGCTCGATTCCCCTAAGCGGGGGAACAAACTCCTTTAGGTAATTTCTCTAGAAATATGTACTCAAATTCCTGCAATAGAGAGGCAACACTTATGGAAAAAGAATTTGTTAGTTTGTTAGTGGAAAAATAAACATCTTTGTAGAGTAACAAAATCATCTCCTCTTTTTTCCTCACAAATCCACTCTTTTTTCTCTCTTCTTCCTCGTTTCTTCTCCCTTTTTCCAATTTCTTTTCTTCCTCTTTGCCTTTGTTTACTTTCTTTATTTATGGCTTTTCTCTCATCGGCTTCTTTGTCTCCTCTTTCTTTCTCGTCTTTTTCCTTTTCTTTTTTCATGTTTAAATTTTCGACGTATAGTATTACCAACCTCCCATTTTGAGTAAGCGAATACTCATTTTTATAGACGTTATGCTTAACCGTTCAATCATATTGTCATGGTCTCCCCAATAGGATGTGAGTTGCTTACATTGGCACTACATCACACAAAATTTCATCTTTGTACTTCGCGATTGATAATGTGATGTTTACTTGTCTTATTACTCTGATTTCGCCACAATCGCTCAACCATTGCAATTTGTACGGCTTTGGGTGTCGTTTGGTTTTCCAATTTAACTTTTGGACCAATAACGTACTAGTCGCGTTTGTGTAACTTCCGCTATCGATGATCATGCTACATACCTTGTTGTTGACATGACACCTAGTATGAAAGATATTTTTTCTTTGGGCTTTGTCGTCGTCCTCCTTAATTTGTACACTTAAAACTCTCCTTGTGACTAATAAATCTCCTTTCACCGGTTCCTCCACATTTACATCACTACAATCTTTAAGTGATGTCATCTCGTTATCGCTTGAACTTAAACTTTCTATATCGCCATTCTCTTAAAAGACCATCGCTTGGGACAATTTGATGCGATGTGCCCAAATCTTTGGCATTGAAAACACTTGACTTCTCTAGTCCGAGTTAGTATTGGAACCTCGCTCTTTTCTTTTGGTGGATTGAAGTTATTAGCCGCGATTTTTCCTTTGTGCTCCTCCTTCGGGTTTGGCTTCTCTCCTTTCAAATTTGGTTTCCACAAACTATTTGACGCCGTGTTTACCTTTGCACTTTTCTTGGCCTTTAATTGTCATTCAATTTTGATCGCCTTGTGTAGTAATTCCACCATATCTAAATAGTGTTGCAAATCTACTATGTCAGTAATCTCTCGATTAAGTCCTCCCACAAACCTTTCCATCGTGGCTTCTCCATCCTCGTTAACGTCGGCTTTTATCATGGCCATCTCCATTTCTTTATAATACTACTCCACACTTTTACATCATTAAGTAAGTCCTTGAAATTTTCGACACAAATTTCTATAATACTATGACGGGACGTACCTTTTTCTCATGGTTGTTTTCACACTTTCCCATGTGCAGATTGGGGTTTCTCCGTTTTGACTAGTTGATCCCACCAGATGCTGGCATAGTTAGTGAACTCGATTGTGGCCAACCTGACTTTTTTCTCCTCCATGTAGTTTCGATACTCGAGTAAAGAATCGACTTTCCTTTCTCATTCCAAATAGGCTTAGGGATCACTTTTTCTTTGAAAGCCTGGGATGTTGACCTTGATATCGCTAAGATCTCCACTCTCTCGATCGTTCCTATTATATTTTTCCTTTCGGTTTGGTTTTTCATCGTGGTCATAGTAGTTATCAAACTTTCGTCCACGAGGATTTGTAGGTTACGAGATCTCCAAACGTTCCATCCTTTGATTAAGAGCCTCATATTGATCGTGTATAGTCTTCATAAACATCTTTATATCAATCTCATTCTCCTCTCCGCTCATGATTCTAAATTTTTTTTTAAATAAATAACGCAAAAGGTAATTTGCAAAATTTTAATTTGCGAGAATCTAAATGACTGAATTGAAATGCACAAATTTAAATGACTGAATTGAAATGTAGAAATTTAAATGACTGAATTAAAATGTCGAAATTTAAATGACTAAATTGAAATGCCGAAACTTAAATGACTGAATTGAAATGAAGAAATTTAAATGGACCTCTCTCCTCCCTCATGTGTTTACACTAGTTCAATATCACTGCACTCATGTTTTGCTCGAAATTTTGAGCTCTTATAAGATAATCTCACACTTTTATCTTTTACCACTCAATATCTTTTTTAGGTTCTTAAAGTTAGAACCCAACCAAGATGCAATCCAACAAGTGCAACGTGAAAATTTCAAACTTAAAATCCAACTTTCGATGATAGATTAAAGTCAAACCACTAAAGGTGTTTGCTAAAAATCTCTGAATATAATGTTTTTTAGAAGCTTGAATAGTTTCCGGTTGTGAATCCTTGATCCTAATGAGGTATTCTTACGATTATTTTTTTGAAACCTGACAAACTTGCACAAATAGAAATCTGACTTGAGATTCGGATGTTAAGGTTCGAGACAAGCAAAGATATGTCTTTCTCAATTGGTATTACAAAAGAAGTTTATCGTTATTAACAAACGAGAGCTCTTCACTTTTTTTTTTGAATTTTCAAAAAAAAATTTCCCGAAACTAATACGGAAGTAAAAAAATCAAAAGTTTTTGTGGAGAAGAACAGAAGAACAAAGAAAATAACAAGAACGATAAAGATACCTTCTCTGAATGGAAGAACCTTTGCTCTAATACCAAATGATGCAAACCTAAGATATTACAAATCTTACACCCAACACGCAATGCGAAAATCAAAGGAAATTATACCTCTATTGATTCGAAAGAACAAAAGGAATGAACTTGACCCCAATCGAAAGTTAGCGATAGAACCGAAGTTATCAGAAAAGTAGCTATACCCCAACCAAATTCGTTGGTTAAACCTAAGCTATCAAATTCGATCTTTTCAAGAATACACTTGAAGAAGATCAAGTTCTAATCCAATAACTTAAGAAGTAAATTATAAGGATCTCACCTCAAAGCACTTCACAAAATCAATTCATTGTCAAAATTACCTTAAATCTATTACAAGTCTCCTTTAAATAGAAAAAGGTATAAATTTAATAAGCTATTAACATAATTTAGAAACTAATAAAATACCCTAATTAGATAATAGGTGTAACGCCAAGAATTTCTGTTAAATAATTTTTGGATTTTCGTAGATGTAAATGGCAGAATTCTAGTCAGAATTAAGGGCGAAAAATTTAGCCGGATGGGTAAAAGATTATTTTGAAGCTAATGGACAAGAAAAAATTATAAGATTACAACCGGAAACAAACCGAATGACGATTTGATTAAACGATTAAACGTTAAGGGCAGTTTAGTAATTAAATTATTATTATTATTATTATTATTTTAAAAAAAATTAAAAAAGAAATTAAAAGAAGAAGCAGGGAGGGGAACGAAATCCCCCCGCCCTTCGGCTTTTCCTCCCCCACCAACTCGAGAAGAAGCCCTCCTCTCCTCCGATGATTCCTCCTACCAGCAACGATTCTCTCCGTTCTTTCTTCAATCTTTAGATTTACGGTAAGTTTAGTTAGTTATTAGTAGATAGTCAGTTCTTTAGCTTTTTTGAGTGTTAAAATTAAAGTTAGAGTGAGTATGAGATAGTTTTGATAACTCTAGGAGAGAGATACGGGATTTAGAAGTTAAAGTCAATTTTTGTTCATGTATTGGTGTTTAAGCTGGAAGTAGTAGTAGAATACGGGTTTTTATGGAGAAGATTTAGCGTTTGGATAATTGAATACTCGGGTTACGGAACAGTTTCCGTTTGGCCACATTCATCAAAGCTGTAGGTGTTAGATTAGGAATTGGATTAGACTGTTAGAAATTAGACGTCCTATGGAATCTGTAGCATTTCGAATCGTCCAAATCGGACGAATATTGGATAAGTTATGCATTTCCGAAGGTTGGACAGAAATTGAGTTGGAATTTCGGTTTAAATAGATTAGATATTAAATTGTTATTTATTTTAGAGTTTTACAAATTGAAAGTAAAGTAGAGCTGCTAAATGTGTGGTTTTATAAATTCTACAGTTAGGGAGCCATATTCGAACGAGTTACTAAGTACGCCAAGTAAGTAGTGTAGTAAGGCCTTTGCCTTCGGGCCTATCCAGATCAGTATGTTGCATGCACGTTTATTTTATGTTATGCTTTATTGATTATGCATCATGATTTTAAAGTACAAGAACGAAACGAAAATAAATTTTCATGTTTTTACGAAATGAAATAGTAGGATGTGACGTGATAAACGAAATGAGAAAATATGTAAGAAGATAATGAAGGGGGGTTGAGTGGTCTTGTCCCGTGAGGTGGACCGCGAGATGTATCACTTCTTCCACTGCTTTACGTGGTGGCCTTGTCCCGAGAGCTGGACCGTGAGGTGTGTCATTTTACTAGATCGAGTTTAGTGACCCGAAAACCCTCACGGTTCCATGTCTGCTAACTACTGCTCTGACGCATACACTCGGTTAAAATTCGCGTAAAAATTTAAAAATAAATTTAAAACTTCATTCCTCAACTTAAATCGATCATTTTAAAAACGTTTAAAAATCGTCACAGCGGAAGTCTTTGATTAAAATCAGTTTAAATAAATGTTAAGTTTTTAAAACATTAAAAGACATTTTTGGTCGACCCCTGTAAGCACCGGTCGACACTTCATTTGCCTCTGTTTTCATCGGTCGACCCTAGCAGTCGACACCTCTCTGCTCATCACGCTAACCCGTCGACACTTGTGAACACAGGTCGACACTCAAATCTTCCTTGCCCGCATTGGTCGATCCCCGTGGTCGACATTTCTATACTCATTGAAGATAGCAGTCGATACCTGTCTTCACAGGTCGACACCTTCAACCTCGCTGTTTCCATCGGTCGAACCTTGCGGCCGACACTTGTATCATTTTTACACTAACCGGTCAATACTTCCACACACAGATCGACACCTGATATGGCTCTGTCTCCGTAGGTCGACACTCGCAGTCGACACTTGCCAGGTTTGGTCGACCACTAAGCCTATCGGTCGACACTTCCTTCCTAGAAATCCGACTAGAAACCTTAAACTTTTCCAAAAACAATTGAACTTATGACTCAACGATAAAAATAACACAACATGCATATTTCCATCAACTCAAAATCATTATTTACAAAAAAAAAAACGACTACTAAAGTTTAAAATCCGTCTATACACCCAAATGACTCAAAATAATTTAAAACAACTAACAACCATTTCGATTACACTCCAAAACCTGTACCTACGTCCACCATGGTCAAAACGACCTAACAGCTAGCCGGGTTGTCCAGGAGCGCACTCTTCCTGTAACACCCCGAGAAAACCCCGCGTTCTCGGTGCGCTACAGTGCAT
>CM039529.1:1186471-1204113 GCA_022433055.1 Begonia peltatifolia
TCGAGCCTATAATTTAAATCTTTCCCGTTGAAATATTTCTCAAAACTCCGACCGGGATTAAACTAAAAATTTCAGAAATAAAAATATAAATTCGAAATTCCCGGGTTATTACACTTCCAACCGCCTCCTACTCCTGGGCTTGCTCTGAGTACTCACCAGCTATAACGTCGTCACCTATATCACAAAACTCATATATTAGCTTAATGCTAAGTAAGTAATACATAAAAACATAAGACTATAAACAAACACATCCTAACATATGCAGTTTCTACAGTTTTGTCTTTACTTTCGTTTTCGTCTCTTTCTTATACCTTCTTTATCTTCTTACTATTAGGTTCTTTTTTACGTGCTAGATCGAGCTGACACACCTCGCGGTCCACCTCTCGGGACAAGACCAACCCCAATCTAGTGAAGTGTCACACCTTGCGGTCCACCTCTTGGGACAAGGCCACCATGTAAAGCGGGGGAAGACTGATACAGCTCGTGGTACACCTCTGGGGACAAAACCACTAAACTGCATCTTTATTATCTTCTTACGTATTTTCTCATTTCATTCGTCTCATCTAATCCTACTATTTCATTCTGTAAAAACATGAAAATTCATTTTCGTTTCGTTCTCGTATTTTAAAACCATGGTACATAATCACTAAAATATAATGTAAAGTAAATGTGCATGCATCCTAACGAACTGTGATGTAGGCTCGAAGGCAAAACACCTACTGCTATACTACACTACTTACCTGGCGTCCTAGCAGTTCGTACTCCGTATACGGCTCGATAACTAGAGAATCTATAAAACACACACCCATTAATTCTTCTCCATCTGACTATTAAACTCTAAAGGAAAACTACATTATAACAACTATTCTAACAAATCCTACACAATTTCTGACCAATTCGGAATTGCGTAACTTATCCAATACTTGTCCGATTTGGATGATTCGAAATGTTACGGACTTCTGAGCACGTCTAATTTCTAACGCTAAAAAAATTTCTAATCCAACACCTACACCCTGGCCAAATGTGGTCAAACGAAAACCGTTTTGTAACCCGAGTATTCAGTTATCCAAACGCTCAATCTTCCCCATAAAAACCTATAATCTACTCATACTTCCAGTTTAAACACTAATATACGAATAAAAATCGACTATAACTTTGAAATCTCATTCCTTCAGCTTAGGATTTACCGTAATATCCAATAAATTGCTCTAACTTCACTTTTACCGCTCGAAACAACTAGAGCATTAACTATCTATTAGAAACTGTAACGCCCCGAAAATCTACCCGTTTCCGGTTCGCTACTATTCTGATACTAAATCCTTACATTTGACTCTTTAAAATTTGTGTAAATTTAAAGTTTTTATTCCTCGATTTAAAACGACGTTTCTGAGAATATTTTTAACAGCTCTGCAGCGGAAATTCAATTAAATTCATTTTGTTAAACATAAAACAGAGACTTTCGGTCGACACCTAAGTCTCCTCGGGTTTTCTCATCGGTCGACACCGGAAACACCGGTCGACACTTTGCCCCTCTCGGGTCTTTTCATCGGTCGACACATGGAAACACCGGTCGACACTTTTATGCTCACTACAGATAGGGGTCGACACCCGTCTCCACGGGTCAACACTTTAATCCTCTCTGCCTGCGCAGGTCATTCCCCACGGTCGACACCGCTACTATTTTTACATGGACCGGTCGACACCTGCAACCAAAGGTCGACACCTGCTTTGGCTCTTCCTATCACAGGTCGAGCCTCGCAGTCGACACTCACCTTACATTTACACGACCAGTCGACACCTCTCGACTTCGGTCGACACTTCACACCAGTATCAGTAAAATCGCACTAGTTCAAAAGAAAACCAAACACACGAACTTATTCCCTCAATCAAATTCACGAAATAACACCTATGATTTATAAAAAAACATACCTTCTTCAAGTAAACTTCAAAACATCAATATCCTACCTCAATTATCCATTGTACTCTTTGTACACCACCTAAATTCCCTAAAAATCTGCAACACTCTATCCGACTCAAAACACATACAAAAATTATCCCCTTTTTACCAGCCATGGTCATGTCACCCCAACATTTTCCTGCACCGGCATATGACATCTCCCGCCAACTCTGACCTATCCCGGCTAGTCACCTAGCAACTCACCCGAAAGCTCGTCGTCACCTACACCAAGGAATACAAAACGTAAGCCTAATGCTTAACAAGTATGGAATATGAATTCGAAAACCAATGCATAACTCAAAACCCCCTACACATGCAGTTTCTATACTCAATTCTGTTTTCTTTTCATTTCATTGTTTTCATCTTCCACTTTCCGGTGTGAGTCAGGCCGGCACCCATCCCTTCCACACTCGGGACGACCAATTCATAACTCACGGAGCGAGATTAGAGGCACACATCATGTTCACACACGGAACGGCCCTACGTAACCTCCTCCTAATATCGATCATTACCCTCTAGTGATCTTAATAGCACGTTAACGACGAGGCGTTCGTAAATCGTGTCGCGTTACGTACTTTCGTCCATGGGAAGCCCCTAGTGCTCTCTCAGTAGCACGTTAACGACGAGGCGTTCACCCATGCGTGGCAAGTCTTTTTTTATCTGGTTACGTTTCATATATACATTTCAAAACATACTCAAAACTCGTATTTTGTAATTCAAAACCATGATGCATGACAGTCACGAATGCACGACTCAAACAACAAGACAACCAAGCAAGCAAACAAGCAATCCTACCATTCCAAGGTGTAGGCCCGAAGGCAAATCACATACATTCCAACACTTACCTGGCGTTCTCAAATTCTTTTCGCGCTTCATAACTTGGTGCTCTAACTAGAATACTTATAAAATTATACCTCTGTCAATTCTAACTCATTAAATTCATAATTTTCTATGCTAAAAGTCCTAACTCATACCAAAACCGACACTCTTCACTAAACCCGAAATCCCGCACAACTTTCATCCAACTTCGGAAATTCACAACTTCTTCAATAATCGTCCGAATTGGATGATACAAAATACTACGGGTTTCTAAGGACGTCTAGCTTCCTATGGTGCCATCCATTTCTCACTCGGATGCTCACAACTTAACCGAACGTGACCGAACGGACATTGTTCCAAACTTTCACGTACTCGACCAATAAATCACCCAATCTTCCTCACCAATCCCCATAATCTGCTCCTATTTCTATCCTAAGTACCATCACGCAGACAGAAATTAGCTCTACACTCAACTTCTCATATTACCCTCATAGGTTTTTTCACCAATTCGCCCTAACTCTTGCCAAACCCAATTTTTGCCACTAACAACACTAACGCATCAACTAACTACATAAAACTAACGAAAACTTACTATGATTCGGAAGAAATGGAGAAGAATTCGACCAAACTGGCTGGAAGAGGGCGCCGATTGCCGTGCGGGAGAAGAGAAACGAGGGAGAGGGTTGCTAGGAAGAAGAATTTTGTTTCTTCTTCTCAGCTTTCCTTTTTCTATTCTCTTTTTTTTTTTTTTTTAAATATATTATTTCACAATTACCAAATGACCCTCCACCATTAACCGTTTCACAAATCCATGGTTTCGTCCGATTTCGGTTAGATTCTTAAATTTCTCTTTCCACCATTAGTCTTAAAATAATATTTTACTCGATGGCAGAAATTTTCCATTATCAATTTGGACCTAAACTCCGCCGATTACAAATTACAAGATCCGAAACTAGTTTATACGAAAATTCTGGGCATTACAGAAACTTACCTTAAATTTCAAGAAACGACGCAAGTAGGGGAGGAAACTCAAGGCTAAAGGGGGAGAAGCCGAAGGAGAGGGGAACGCATTCCCCCTATGTTGTTTTTTTTTATATATATAATAATAACTTAATTATTAAATCGCCCTCAGGCATTAACCGTTTAATTAAACTATTATTCAGTCCGTATTCGGTTAGATTTTTAAAAATTTTCTTCTCCATTAGCCTCAAAATAATCTTTTACTTAATGATAAAAATTCTCCGCTTTCAATTCCAACCAAAATTCTACCGATTACAATTACGTAAATCTAAAATTAGTTTTAACGGAAAATTCTGGGTGTTACATCGAGGTTGGCCTTGTCCCGCGAGGTGGACCGCGAGGTGTGTCACCTTGATATAGCACGTAAAGAAGAACCCAGTAGTAAGAAGATAAAGAATATGTAAGAAAGGGACAAGAACGAAAGTAGAGACGAAAGTATAGAAAATGCATATGTTAGTATATGTATGTTTTTAGTGTTTATGTTTGATGTGCATTACTTACTTATCATTAAACTAATAGATGAGTTCTGTGATGTAGATGACGAAGTGATACGTGATTAGTAGTCAGAGCATGCCCATGACTAGTAGGAGGTTGGAGTAGTGCACTCGTGGACGGTTCGGCCGGCGGTTAGGGTGATTTAACCATGGTAGGTGTAAGTACGGGTTTTGGAGTTTAGTCGAAATCGTTTTGAGTCGTTTTAAGTTATTTTGAGTTGTTTTGAGTCATTTAGATGTATAGACGGATTTCAAACTTTAGTAGTCATTTTTTTTATGTAAATAATGATTTTGAGTTGATGGAAAAATGTAGGTTGTGTTATTTTTAGCGTTGAGTCAAAAGTCCGATTGTTTTTGGGAAAGTTTAAGGTTTCTTGTCGGATTTCTGGGAAGGAAGTGCGACCGATAGGCTCAGTGGTCGACCAGACTTGGCAAGTGTCTACCGCGAGGGTCGACTTGCAAAAGCAAAGCCGAATCAAGTGTCGACGTACGTCTGTAGGTGTCAATCGGTTAGTGTAAAGATGGTAGGAGTGTCGGCCGCAAGATTTGACCGATGAAAACAAAGAGGATGAAGGTGTCGACCTGTGAATACAGGTGTCGATCGCTCTCTGTGATGAACGCAGAAGTGTCGACCACGGGGCTCGACCAGTGCGAGCAGAGAAGATTGGAGTGTCGACCTATATTCACAAGTGTTGACCGGTTAGCGTGATGAACAGAGAGGTGTCGACCGCTAGGGTCGACCGATGAAAACAAAGGCAAATGAAGTGTCAACCGGTGCTTATAGAGGTCGACCAAAAATTTCTTTTAATGTTTTAAAAGCTTGAAATTTTATTTAAACTAATTTTGATCAAAGTCTTCTGCCGCGACGATTTTAAACGTTTTCAAAAAGGTCGTTTTAAATCGAGCAACAATGTTTTAAATTTTTACATGTATTTTAATGGAGTGTATTTGCATGAATAGAGTTAGCAACCTGGGTCCGGGGACGACTCAGGAGGCGCTACAATTATGGTATCAGAGCAAAGCGAACAAGAAAACGTGTGGATTTTCGGGTCATGAGTAGTAGTAGTGAGCGTACCGGAAACTTGTGGGTTTTTGGGGCGTTACAATAGGAAAGTTGCTAAAAAACAAGAAAAGAAAAATTGATATTTGGAAAGTGGTGCAAGTGGATGATGGCCGCAGAAATTAGGTTTAAGTACCGTAAGTCTCGAGTTTAATTTAACTTGTGGGTATAACCCAATGGTGTGGCACTTGTAAAAACTTTGAAGTTCAAGAGTTTAGGCTAGAGTAGTGTCATATTAATTGACCATGTGGGCAGACTTTATTTTTTTCGACATCTCTTACGTTTTGGGCTTCTTTTACAATCCTTGCTTCTTTATCAACACTCAGTAATATTATGGTTCATTGCACATCTTGTGACGATTCCTTTTCTTGAATGTCTTTTATTAAAATTTGTAGTCTTTTGTTTATTTTCTTTTTTCTTGATCTCGTCATTGGTGCTCTTATATTTATCAATGGATCTTGACTCGCTATTGTTTCTTGATTGTCCTTGGTTGCTCCTTTGACTACATTACTTCCAAATAGTGTTGCCATTTTGAAACTGTCATAACCAACTCCAATATTGCTTTTTCAAAAATAGATAATCGTATGTTTCTTGAGTTAAACATTTGCTTGCATAAGCAATCGGAGGATCACTCTACATTAATATCGTACTCATGCTTCCATAGGTCACGTTTCTTTCAATCACAAAAAGAATAGAGACTGGGCCAAGACAGGTGTTGAACTCATTGATCGCTTCGAAGCTTTTAAGGTTCTTTTGTATATGAAGACTACCAAAACTAGTAGTATTTTTTTAGTAGCAATGTTAACAGTCTTGCCAGTGTTTTGTAGCCTTTTATGAATTTACCATAAGAACTCATATGTCCAATGTTAGGTTCGGTGAAACCCAAATTTTATGTGGATCAAGCCGATTAAACTCACGTTGAAAAATTCATTATGACTAGATTTTCAATTTAATGTATAAATATATGTTTGAATCACAAAATCCACTGTTCCTATTTTGATTAGTCAATTTTTCTATTATACTCGTCATTTTTTCCCTTCTTGGATTTTCTACACAAATCTTGGTGTCATTATTTTATGTGTTTTCTTTTTCAATTGTCGTTTGATTTTCAACAAATAGTATCAAAGCAACGTTGAAGTTTTTTTGGAAATTGGATTTTTGATGTATGAGGGGTATTGAATGATTTTTTTCATTTGAAAAAGAAGAAGGAAAATTAAAAAAAAAAATTGTTTTCTTCTTCATGAGAAGAAAATAAGAAGCGAAGAAGCCCTCGACTGCTATATATATAGAAGAGAATAAGAATAAGAATAAGAATAAGGAGAAAAAAGCCGCCACTAAGAAGGAGAACCCCCATTGCCTCTGTCTGACCTCACAGAGTCGACTACTACTCTGCCGCTGCTAACTCACCATTCATTGTAGCGCGCACAAGGAAGGAACTTGTCAACCACCAATTGTTGTTCTACCTCCAAGCTCCTCCATCGACTAATCTCAGAAGTTGAAGAATTGCCATCCATCGACACTCAATTCCTCCATCAATTAGAAACAAACTTTAATCTACGATTTTTGCTCGGATTTGTTTCTCCAAACTAACAATTGCCTCTCCCGTCCAAGTATAGTTCTGATCACAAATTTTATTCTCATTACAGAACCATTGAATTGGAAGGTTTTTTTTTTCTAATGTATCTACTTGCGAATTGGAGAAATATTTGTGAATTTGGAAGCATAGAAATTGAATTTTGTATCATTTTGGAAGATTTGATTCATTGTGATTTGAAATTTAAAATTCAAAACTTTATTTTTTTTTTTGAATTTCTATTTTGGAGTTCAATTATTGGGTTGTCAAATATTTTTGCGGGAAATTCTAAAATTTCTAGGAGATTTTCGATGTTGGATCAGAATACGAGATTTTTGCTGTGGCAGGTAAAGATGTGAGATGTGGTTGCTGAGATAGAACAACATAGAAAGTTACTTGGCTTCAATAAAAAGCTTACGTCTTGGACCAAGGAGAAGAAATTGCTGAAAGACAAAGTTTTATCTTGGATTTGTCTGCATTTACAAATAAAAGAGAGTTAGATTTACTACGGATCTCTAGGGAACAACATTGAAGCCTTCAAAGAGAGGGGCACATTATATGTTGACTTTGATTGATTCTTTCTCTAGAAAAGTATGGGTGCGCTTTCTAAAGAAGAAGAGAGATATATTCTCTACTTTCAAGATATAAAAAACTTTGATTGAAAAGCATACAGGAAAACAAGTATAATATATTCTCACTGGTAATGGGTTAGAGTTTGTTTGGACAAGTTCAACTCTTTCGATAGGTTAAAAAAAAAATTTGAGGCATCTAAAAGTCCCGGGTACTCGATATTAAAACGGTGTGGCATGGAAAATGAATAGAATGTTAATGGTGAAGGGTCGATGTATGCTCTCAAATTCTGATTTACCTAAGTCATTTCAAGCCGGAGTTGTTGCTACTGCTTGTTACCTCATTAATTATTCTCTGTTGACTGCTCATGATAAGGAGACTATTAAAGAAGTGTGGTCTAGTACTTTTGCTAAATATTTGTAACACCCAAATTTTTTCGTTTAAGCTAATTTTGGATTTACGTAATTATAATCGGCATAGTTTTGGCCAAAATTATGAGCGGAGAATTCCTACTACTAAGTAAAAGATTATTTTGGAACTAATGGTGAAGAAGAAATTTTAAAATTTTATCCGAACACAGACCGTATAGCAGATTTATTAAACGGCTAATGGTTGAAGGTATAATAGTAATTAAAATTAATTATATTAAATAATATAATTATCCCTCTCACCCAAACCCCCCCCCGGTTCAGTTTTTCCCCTTCCCTCTTTCCATCGGCGATTCTTCCTTCTAGCGACGATTTTCTTTGGTTCTCCTCTATTTCGTCAAATAAACAATAAGTTTTATCTAGTTCTTAGTAGATAGTTAGTATTTAGTTGTTTTGATTGTTAAAAATTTAGTTATTGAGAGTATTGGGTAAGCTTGGTAAAATCTAGGAGGGAGTTGTGGGAAATTTAAGTTACTGTAATAACCCGGCAATTTCAAATTTTATTTTTAATTTCTGAAATTTTTAATTTAATCCCGGTCGGAGTTTTGAGAAATATTTCAACGGGAAAGATTTGAATTATAAGACTCGGAGCCTATTTTTGCGAAGTTTTTTGGAATTTAAAGTCGGGAGGTCGAGAAATTAACGAAATTCAGACGATTGAAGCACGTGAGGGCAATTTGGTAATTTGTATTTTTATTATTTAAAAAAAAAAATAAAACAAACCACCCGAATGGCTTCGAGAAGAAGCCATTCGGCTGGTTTTCTGCGAGCAATCGAGAGCGCCCGAGAGCAAGCGTGCAGGGGAGAGCGGTCGTGTGCGGGGCTGTGATCGACGGCCGGCGAGCGTGGGTGCAAGGTGCGGGTTGCGAACAGGTGCTGCTATCCCGACGAACCGAATCCATTTGGTTTCAACAGCTCGAGTTCCCGAGAGAGCCGAGAGTGAGACGCGGGAGAGGGGAGGAAAATCCTCGAGTTCCGATTCTTCGGCAGACGCGAGTGGGCGTTGGGGAGACTGTCGGGACTGGGTGTTCGGCTGTGCTTTGCCCTCCATTCGACCGAGCACACAGTAACGCAACAGTAAGCTCTTTCCTTGTTCTGCCGTCCCATTTTTTTTGGCTTGGCCGAGCTTAGTGTTCGGCCCGCTTTCGGCATTGATGGAATTTGGCCGCAAGTGGTAGGGTAGCGCGAAGGTGATGCTGCAAGCTTAAAGAAACCGAAGGTGAGCCCTGTCGGTTTCCTGTTTCGGCCGAGCTTAGTGCTCGGCCTTCTTGCCTTTGCAGTGAGCTTGGCCGAGAGTTATGGACGAGATGGGGCTAGTTGTGTGTGGAAGTTTGTAAATTGAAGTTTGAAATAAAAAATTTTAACCATTTTTGTGCAGGGGCAGTTCGGTTTTTAGCTAATTTGGCCTAGTTTTGGTTAATTGTTTTAAGTTCTGTTCTTGTGGGATGGATTAGGCTGTTAGAGGGACGTATGGCCCCTGGAAACGTTCGATTCCGATATCCGACGCAAAAGTTATGCGCGTCGGAAGTTTATGCGAGATTTTGGTTTAAGTCAAATTAGTGACCGTTTTTCGTGGAAATTCGACGTGTGAGAGTAGCATAGCCATTTTGATGCATATAACTAGTTGGGAGTGAGTTTTGGTTGAAGGGAAGTGAAAATGTGAAATTTTAATAAAAATGGCAAATTCGGTTATTGGAGTTTTTCGCCTATCTGCGGCCTACCGATTTAAAATCTGTCTTGGGATGTTGAACTAGGTTCCTAAGGGAACGTTTAGCCACTTGAATCGCTCGATTCCGTTGGCGGACGCAAACGTTATGCACATCCAAACATTGGGCTGGTTTTCAGCCAAACCGAACCAATGAACCGTTTTAGTTGAAATTTCGTGAGTGAAGTTAGAGAAGGTTGTTTTTAGCTAGTTGGTAAATGTTGGGAGAAATACTGATGAGAAATTGGTTGTGTTTTAGGTTGAGGCTTTCTGTTGGCGAAGCTGTGTATCGAACGAGCTTAGAACGCCAGGTAAGTAGTGCATGCATGTGTTTTGCCCAAGTGGGCCTACACTGTAGAACTTTAGTGTTTATGTGATTGATTGCGGTGTGTGTGCGTATTGTGTGACATGCATCATATTTTTTTTTAAAACGGGAACGAAAATGATTTTTAGCATGCTTTGATGTATGAGGTGAGACATGTGGCGGTGGTACCGCGAATCCCGCTAGTGTGCGGGCCGGT
Source organism: Begonia peltatifolia (assembly GCA_022433055.1). Classification (NCBI taxonomy): domain Eukaryota; kingdom Viridiplantae; phylum Streptophyta; class Magnoliopsida; order Cucurbitales; family Begoniaceae; genus Begonia; species Begonia peltatifolia. Next base: position 1,196,619 of record CM039529.1, read on the forward strand.
GCTTCACCAGTCGAGGATCCTACTCGAGGGGTGGGCCGGCTGGGCCGTCATGCGGCGTGAATGTGTTGACGGTGAGGATATGGGCAGTGGTACAGCGGATCCCACTAGTGTGTGGGCCGGTGCAACACCAGTCGCGGATCCTACTCGAGGGGTGGGCCGGCTGGGCTGTCGCGAAACGTGTGTGTGTGGTAACTGTGGCTCCGTGCTGGGGAGGCTGGGATGGGGGCGACGTGTCAGGGTGTAGAGTGGCGCGAGGTATACCCTTACCCTGATGTGGTTGCCGTGTGGTGATGCGTGGGTGTAGTTTGTGGGCCTCGTTGATGGGGAGTCCGGGACGGTGGCGACGTGTCAGGGTGTAGGGTGGCGTTAGGTTCCTCCTTACCCTGGTGCGGCTGCACTACGCGTCACAGATGTGACAACATGAGTGTGACTGTAGAGACTGCATGTGATAGGATTGCATTGTCGGCTTTTACTTTCATATCGCATTACTTACTGAGCGTTAGGCTTATGTTGTGTGTTCTGTGGTGTAGGTGCTGACGATACCGCTGGTGAGCCTCGAGTGCCTAGTCCTGAGGCGTAGGATGGTTGGCGGCGTGCGACTGCGGCACCGGATGGCGGACTTTTGTTAGGGCGACCAGACCCGTGGATATGGTAGGTTGTGGCCTGGTCGGTTTGTGGATTTTCTTTCTTTTGCGGTGATTATGTACGGAGGATGAGATTGATTGTTGTATATGCGTCAGTGTATAGGTGTATATGGAGTGCGTGTGATTTTGGTGACGTACGCGGATATTTTCCATGTTAGAGTATGTTATTTCTCTATACTGGAGACTTTCTTCATTTGTATTTGATGGATTTTCGTCGTCTTCTTACTCTGATTTGGGTTGGGATGATTTCTCTGGATGATGGATAGGTAAATATTGTTGGATTCTGGTAAATTGTGTGCAGGGTTAAATTTTGGGGTAGCCAGTTTTTAGGCGGTACTCTGCCGAAATTTCGGGAGAGGGGTTGAGATTCGAGAGGATACGAAATAGGTCAAGGTGTGTGTATGATGAATGCTAGAGGAGTTTAGATAAGTGTGGATGTGCGGCGTGATCGCAGGTGCGCGGGGCATGCAGCCCTGTTGGGTACCCACGGGTCGTGCGACACCGGGTGAGGGTGTGCGCGCGGACGTGCTGTACAGCGGCAGGGTGCGTGGGGCACGCGGCGCTGTGAGCGTGCGTGAAACACAGTAACGTTGAGTGGTATGTGCGGCACCGTGAGAGTGTGCGTGAGGTGTCGAAGGGGAGACGCGAGTTGTTTTTGAATCGAGTCAAAAAAAAAAAGAGGAGAGTAAATTGGAAACAAAAGGGTATTAAATTGAGTGAATTATGTTAAGTGTTAGTGTGTGTGTGTAGATGTACTGTAGCGCACCGGGAACGTGTGGGTTTTTGGGGTGTTACAATTACAGTTGGATTCTATCCATATGTTAGTGTTTGAGTTAGAAGTACGATTAGATTATGGGATTTTATGGAGAACGTTGAGTGTTTGGATAGCTGAGTGCTTGAATTTTAGAACGGTTTCTGCTCAGTCACGTCCAGCCAAGCTATAGGTGTTAAATTAGTAAATAGATGATACCATTAGAAACTAGACGCCATGAGAAATCCGTAACATTTCGAATCGTCCAATTTGGACAAGTATTGAGAAAGTTATGAATTTTTGAAGGTTAGTCGGAATTTGAGTTAGAATTTCGATTTAGAGCGAGTGGGGATTTAGTTATTGTTTCCTTTTGTCTCCTTTAGTGTTTTACGAAGTTAACGGAAAATAGAGCTAATAGATGTGTGGTTTTATAGATTTCTCCAAGTTAGCGTACGAAATTGCGGAGTACGAGTTTCTAGGACGACAAGTAAGTAATGTAGTAGGAGGTTTGCTTTCGAGCCTATATCACAGTTCAGTAGGATGCATTGCACGTTTATTTTATGTTATACTTTGAGATATACATCATGGTTTTAAATTACGAGACGAAACGAAAATGAATTTCTATCTTTTACGAAGTGAAACAGTAAGATATGAGGAAACAAACGAAATGAAAAGAACGTAAGAAGATAATAAAAGTGAAGTTAAGTGGTCTTGTCCAGTGAGATGGACCGCGAGGTCTATCATTCTTTCTCCGCTTTACGTGGTGACCTTATCTATTGAGTTGTACCGCGAGGTGTGTCACTTTACTACGTCGAGTTTGGCCTTGTTCATTGAGGTGAACCGCGAGGTGTGTCATCTCGACCTAAAACATAAAGAAGAACTCAGTAATAAGAAGATAAAGATGATGTAAGAAAGAGACGAAAACGAAAATAGAGACGAAACTGTAGAAATTGCATATGTATAATGTGTTTGTTTACAGTGTTTCATTTTTATTCATTACTTACTTAGCATTATGTTAATAGTTGAGTTCTGTGATCTAGGTGACGACGCAGCAGCGAGTGAGTATCCCGAGCAAGCGTAACACTAAAAGGCAGTTGGGGAAGGACACTCATGGGACGATTTGGCCGGCTGTTTGGGCGTTTTGACCAGGGCGAATGTAGGTATGGGTGGTGAGGTATTTTGAGTCAAATCGAGTCGTTTTGATGTACAGTTGAAGATTTGAAATGGGTTTTGAATATTTTGATGTGTATAGTAGGTTTCTAAATTGAATGGAGAAGCAGATGTTTGGTTTTTTTTAGAGTTTAATTAAAACCGTGACTGTTTTGGTTGAATTCTGTCAACTTTCTGGAACTAAGTGTCGACCGATAGGCTTAGTGGTCGACCAAACCTAGCAGGTGTCGACCGCACGAGTCGACCTATGCGGGCAGAGAGCATCGAAGTGTCGATCTATGGCTGTAGGTGTCGACCGCTCAATGTATGTACGAGCGCAGGGTGTCGATCTGCACGTAACAAGGTCGACTAAATCCCTTATGTGTCGACCGCGGGGTCGACCTACGCGGACAGAGAGTAATAAAGTGTCGACCGACACACGCAAGTGTCAACCGGTAATGTAAAGCAAGCAGAAGTATCGACCTCGAGGATCGACCGACGCAAACAGATAGGGTCTAGGTGCTGACCGCCAAAGGAATGTGTTGACCTGTCCGAGAAGTGAGTAACAAGGATTGACCACGAGGGTCAACCTCTGCCAGCAGAGACGAACGAAGTGTCGACCGAGATAAGAAGGGGTCGACCAAGATTGAGTTTTGTCTTTTTTAAAATTCTTGAATTTCGTTTAAAATGATTTTTCTCGAAAGTATTCCACTGCGAGGTTTTCAGTCAATTTTAAAAGGGTCATTTTAAGTTGAAAAACAAATTATAAAATTTTTAAAGAATTTGATTAAAGGATGTGAGAGATGGGGACGAGTAGGAGTGGGTAGCGAATCGGGAATCGGGTGGATTATCCTGGGTATTACAATATTAATATTTGAGTGTTTGGTGATACGGCAGATTCTCATGCAGATAATGGCAAGTTAGAATCTTGACCAAGAAAGTACATATTCCTTGCATACAACTCTACTCTCAATCGATACAAGTTATGGTGTACAGAATATGGGAAAGCCATAGTCAACAGAAATATTTTATTATACGAAACTGTTATGCTTTTTAATTCACCTTTTAATGTCTTGTTGGAGAAGAACAAGCAGATATCAAGTATCGAGGTTGAAGTTGAGATAGGATGAAGATCGATATCATAGTCTTTAGGTTAAGCCAGGTCAGACATTCAAGGTGATATCACTTCACAAGTATCAGTATTAGCTTCATCATTGTATTCAATTGCCAAGGATAGGTTGACAAGAAAGATTAAACTCCCATAGAAACATGGTGAAGCAATTTAAATTGCTTATGTTGTTAGTGTAGCTAAAAACGATGATTTCAGTGAATAACCATCTACCTATTGAGAGGTAATAAGTTTAGATAATTTTGAAAAATGAATGATCACTATGTAGGAAGAGATGAAGTCACTTCAAAATAATGGCACATAGGACATAATCAAGTTGCCTAAGGATAACAAAGTTGTTCATTGTAAATGGGTGTTCAAGAGACAAGAAGGTATATTGGGGGTTGAAGAAGACAAGTACAAAGTACGTCTCGTTGCTAAATGTTACAATCAAGCTTTTTTTAATTTGAGATTTGTTGGGTGTTGTGGCTATACACGACTTTGAGTTTGAGTAGCTGGATATGAAAATTGCATTTTTACATGAAAAACTTGAGAACGACATATCTATGCAACAACCTTAAAGTTTTGTAGTCTCAAAAAAAGAAAACTATGTTTATTTCTTGAAAAAGTTCCTTTATGGTATGAAGCAATTGCCAAGACAGTGGTATAAGAGATTCGACTCATTCATGCTTGCTTAGAATTTGAGAAGGAACAATTATGACAGCTGTGTCTACATTAAAAGGAATGAGAATGAGTTAGTTGTTTATTTGCTCTTAAACGTCAATGACATATTGAGAGTAGCTAAAAATAAAAAAGAAATCAAAAGAGTCGAAGCATAGCAGTGTAAAAATTTTGAGATGAAATATTTAGGAGTAGTCAAGAAGATACTTGGTATAGAGATACAAAGAGATCGAAAAGCAAGTAAATTGTATTTAAGTCAAAAAAGGTACATTCTGAAAGTTCTCTATAGATTAACGTGAACAAGGTTAAACCTTTTGGTACTCTGTAGTAGCTCATTTCAAGCTTTCATTTGGCTTATGTCGCAATTAGATGATGAAATCCATTATATTTCACGAGTTTTGTATTCTAATGTAGTGGGATCTTTCATGTATGTTATGGTTTACACGCATCCAGATTTATCTTATGCATTCAGTGCGGTTAGTAAGTACATAGCAAATCCGGTAAATGAACATTTGAAAGGTGTTCAATGCATTCTTAGGTACTTGTGGGACTAGTTTTGTTTGTCTTCAATTTGGAAGAACTATAGATCATGTGATTAGATTTGTTAATTTAACTATGCAAGAAAACCTTAATAAGAAAAGATCTCTTATAAGGTATGTCTTTATAGTCGGGGATTGTATTATCAGTTGGAGAGCTACCTCACAAGATAGCTCGCAAGGTATCTACAAGATACCTTGTGTTTTCCACTACAGATGTACAATATATGGTATTAGAGAGGCGTATAAGAAGTCTATATGGTAAAGGGGTTGTTTGTAAACTCAGGAAAGAATTGCAAATTGCCACAATGTCTTGCAACAATCAGAGTGTTATATTTTTCACTAAATATCATTTGTTTTATAAGAAAATGAAGCACATCAATATTCATTATCATTTTGTTCCTGAAATAGTTGGTCGTGGTGATTTTGCTTTGATTAAAATCTGTACTCATAATAATCCTACTGATATTCACTGCTCATTACATCCTGAGGGGCTTTGTAAAAGAGGAGATTATTTTCTTTATAGATGTTTAGAAAATATATTTCATACAATGAAAATCGCGACAAAGTGAATATTATTAGGTTCAGTGTGATCTAAATTCTATCTAGGTCAACCCAGTTGGATCCACGTTGGGAATCTCGTTATGACTAGGATGCTAATTTAATTTATAAAATATGCTTGAGTTGCATAAATCATCGTATCAATTTTGATTAGTAAATTTCTCTCATCTACTTGTAATTTGTTTCTATCTTGGATTTTACACAGAAATCTTGATGTCATTTTTCTTTTTATGTTTGCTTTTTCAATTCTTGTTATGTTTTCAACTTCTAAGCTAGTCTCATGATTTTTTTGATATTCTTGTGAGAGGGCCATTGCAGCATACAAAAGACGCTTTCGGTCCTTTTTGTGATATGATGAGTATGAAGAGCACCTCACAAACATGTTGTGCAACAACAAATCTAGACAATAAATGACAATATCGCAAACAACTAAAATAAATGTCGTAAATTTACCTTAAAGACTTTGTTCAACGGGGCTTTCGAGCATTTGTGAAGGCTGTCTTGTGAGTGTCTTCCTTCTTGACTCTAAATTGGTGATATCCAGAACGCAAATCCAACTTTAAAATAATACTTGAAACTATGTTACTTGTCAATTAATTCATTGATCAGGGACATAAAAAATTTATCCTCAATAGTCAATTTATGTAGCTACATATAATCAACATACAATTGCCACAAACCCTATTTCTTTTTAGCTGATAAAATTGGTGAAGCAAATAGACTATTGTTTGGTTGAATGATACTGAAGTCGAGCATAACCACGAGTCATCCTACATAAAGAATATAAATAAAAGTAGCTTCGAAAAAGCTTTATACCATTGTCTAGTGGGATTTGGTGATCACATGCTCGACAAGTAAGCCTTGTGGTACTTCAAAAACATCTTGAATTTGGTTTATAATAATCTTAATATATTGTGGGACGAAATTATTTTGATCTTTGATGATAGTTTGAAATTGAGCAATAACTCCATAGTTGCTTTTTCTTGCACCAACTTCTTAATTGCTTCGCCTAATTAATGCAAGTAAAGTGCTATCATACCTAATATGAATAACAATGACGCAAATCTCAGAATTTGGGAAAATCTAGGATCCGTTAACAACGTAGAATAAACAACAGAATTTTGTATGATTCAAGAAAATAAAGAAAATAGACCCCAATCAAACTTCGCCGATGAAATCGTAGTTGTCAATTTATAAGCTTGACCTGAGTTACACCTATTGACCGCACCAAATCTAACAAAGATGATCTATGAAGTCAATACTTGATTAAGATCAAATTTTTCATAAAGAACTTAAGAGAAGAATTCACATGAACTCTTTAAAAAATACAAATTTCATTAATCTCAATAATTATGATTTCGAGAATGTTTAAATAAGAAAAATATATAAAAACATACTAAAATAAACTAAAAGAAATAGAAATCTGGCTACACATAGGCTCGTGGGGCGCACAAGTGGGCGTGCAGGATGTGCTAGGACTCACTAGGAATGTGGATGGACTCGTGGGGTGCACATGTGGGGTGTAACACTATGCAGCTAGGCATTCTAGTTGGGCGTGGGAGTGTGAGACGTGCTTTCAGGCGATGTAGGTGTGCTGTCACGCTGGACGAGCAGGACGTGGTGTCGCGTGGGCAAGGGATGCTAAGTCATCCGAGCACGTTGGGTGCAATGTCATAAGGTGTGGGCACGCTATGTCAGGTTGGGCACGAACACTGTGTAGGCTAGGCAAGTGAGTAGCAATGAGCAACCACTCATTTCTACTTTAGAGCTTCCTTTTACACTCCTTTACTTGGTCTTTTGAAAGCATTTCCTCTATTGTTGCTACATCAATGCTCAACATATTTATGGGTCTTTACTCTTATTTTGATTGCTCTTTCTCATGGCTTTCTTTGCACAAATTATGGAAGATTTATGCTTCTTTTTTGGTCTTTCCTTGCTTCTCAAGCTTGCCATTGGTGTAATAATCCGGGAATTTCGAATTTATATTTTTATTTCTGAAATTTTTAGTTTAATCCCGGTCGGAGTTTTGAGAAATATTTCAACGGGAAAGATTTAAATTATAGGC
>CM039529.1:1204513-1305085 GCA_022433055.1 Begonia peltatifolia
ATGCACTGTAGCGCACCGAGAACGCGGGGTTTTCTCGGGGTGTTACAATTGGGCCTCCTATATTTTGTGATAGTTCATGGTTCTTAAGCTTGAACTTAGTGGCACATTGGTTCACATCATTCCCTCTCCATTTGGAAAGATTCATCATCGAATCTTCTTCATCATATAAGAATAAGTTACTAACATTAAAAGATGATTTTACATTACCGTATTCACTCGCTAGTTCAATTTCGTAAGTGTTGTCGTTGCGCTCTAGGACTTGGAAAGTTCCATTTCCTCGTGGTTGAAACTTATTCTTTCATTGGTTGGAACTTTTCTTTCCATAGATGATTCCAAATCAAATATCCGTGTTCAAAAATAAATCTTACAATTGCATAAAAATTTTTAACAAACTCATCTTTTTTCCTTCAATGTATAATAACAAACTTATTAGTAAACAAAGTTAAAAGATTTAACAGCTTTAATGGATTAAAATCATCAATAATATACAACGGTGAACAATATGTAATAGAATTAACATCCTTTAAACTATTAAAATCTGATTTTAAGTCTTCAAAATGTGTGTCCAACTTTTTGTCATAAACCAAGTTGTGTGTAAAGTAAACAATGGCAAATTTTCAAATAAAAGATTTTGACATATTATTTATCAACCTTATACAAATAATATGTGCAATATATAAACCAAATGACCTTACTAACCACTCAAACCTATTTGATGTTTTCGGTAGACTTGGAATTGATGTACTTGGTACGAAATCTTTTTACTTCTCAATCTCATTCAACGTACGAATTTCTCTTTGGAACTCCTTGGGACTTACATGTTTATTTTCCTGTAAAAAAGCAGACACAATACTTGGAAGAGAAATTGTTATCTTGTTAGATGGAAAATAAATATTTTTATTTAAAAATAAAATCACCTCACTTTTACTCATTTTTCCACTCTTTTTCCTCTCGATTCTTGCTTTCTCTCTCCCTCAGTTTTTTGCTCTTTCTTTATATTGTTTTCACTATTTTCTTCTTCTTTTTTAGCCCTCATATTTTGGAACTCTTTTGCAATTTTCTCTTCATCTTCACTAGCTTCCCACGGCTTCAATGGTCTTATAACCATCCTTTCAACTTGGTACAAAGAGTACTCCTTCTTAGATCCATTGTGCTTAACTTTTCTATCGAATTTTCAAGGTCTTCCCAAAGGTATGTGCATAGCTTGCATCAGCACTACATCACATAAAACTTTGTCTTTGTATATTTTGATTGATAATGTAACCTCCACTTGTTTAGTCACTTTGAGTTCACCACATGTACAAAGTCATTTTAACTTTTAAGGCTTGTGATGTCTATCGGGCTTCTAAGTTCAACTTTTGTACCAATAACGTGCTTGCCACATTAGTGCATCTCCCACTATCAATGATCAAATTACGTACCTTGTTATTCACATGGTATCTAGTATGAAATATGTGTTCACGTTATGCCTTGTTGCCATCCTCATTAAGTTGTGTATTTAATGCTCGCCTCGTGTCTATCGTTTCCTCCACATCCACATCACTACAGTCTTCTAGTGATGGCATCTCATTATCACTTGAAGTTACACTTTCCACATCGACATCATCCAACAAAACCATTACTCTTTTTTTAGATAATTTGAAGCGATATGTCTGAACTCTTGGCATCAGAAACACTTAATTTCACAGGTTCTAGTTGTTGTAGAAGTTTTGATCTTGACCCAAAATCATTCGCAGCCTCGGTTTTGCTCTTAGGTTCCTCTCTCGATTTTGGCTTTTCATCCTACCAATTTGATTTCCAAGATGAATTCAAAGTTGACCCTATCTTGGAATTCCTTTTTGGTTTTAGTTACCATTCGATCTTAATCGATTTGTGAAACAACTCCTTCATTTCAACCTAGTGTTATAGGTCCACTACGTTTGCGATTTCCTGATTTAACCCTCTAATAATCAATGTCATTGTTGCTTCGATGTCTTCCTCCATGTTAGCCCTTATCATGACTATTTCCATCTCTTTATAATACTCCTCCAAGCTTTATATTCTTGAGTCAAAATTTGGATTTTACGTCACAAGTTTCCATATAGTGTGATGGAATAAATCTTTTTCTCATGTGTGCCTTCATGTCCTCCATGTGCAAATGTGTGATGACCCGGATGAGTATGTATGAGGACGACTGCGGGGCAAATCTCGAGGGACGACATGACGTAACGCCTCGAATGTAGGCCGGGTCGTAGAGAGGGGGGTCGTCACAGTCCCACATCGCTTGGGAGAGGTATATAGAAATGAAACATATGTAAGAAAATCATCCCAAGATAGTAAGACGTATTTTGGAGTACAATTGACAACGGATCCCATAAGAACTCCAAAGTTAAGAGTGCTCTAGCGAGAGAAGTATCAGGTTGGGTGACCAACTGGAAAGTCCTTGTCAAACAAATCCGTAAGGGGAGGATATTGGGCTACGGCCCAATCCCCAAAGCGGACAATATCTTACTGGGAAAAGAGGTCGTTACAAATGGTATCAGAGCCTGTACCCAATCGGAAATGTGGCCAACGAGGACGTTGGACCCCGAGGGGGGGTGATTGTGATGACCCGGATGAGTATGTATGAGGACGACTGCGGGGCAAATCTCGAGGGACGACATGACGTAACGCCTCGAATGTAGGCCGGGTCGTAGAGAGGGGGGTCGTCACAGTCCCACATCGCTTGGGAGAGGTATATAGAAATGAAACATATGTAAGAAAATCATCCCAAGATAGTAAGACGTATTTTGGAGTACAATTGACAACGGATCCCATAAGAACTCCAAAGTTAAGAGTGCTCTAGCGAGAGAAGTATCAGGTTGGGTGACCAACTGGAAAGTCCTTGTCAAACAAATCCGTAAGGGGAGGATATTGGGCTACGGCCCAATCCCCAAAGCGGACAATATCTTACTGGGAAAAGAGGTCGTTACAAATGGTATCAGAGCCTGTACCCAATCGGAAATGTGGCCAACGAGGACGTTGGACCCCGAGGGGGGGTGATTGTGATGACCCGGATGAGTATGTATGAGGACGACTGCGGGGCAAATCTCGAGGGACGGCGTGACGTAACGCCTCTAGTGTAGGCCGGGTCGTAAAGAAATGAGTCGTCACAGTCCCACATCGCTTGGGGGAGGTATATAGAAATGAAACATATATAAGAAAATCCTCCCAAGATAGTAAGACGCGTTTTGGAGCACAATTGACAACGAATCTCATAAGAACTCTGAAATTAAGAGTGCTTTGGCGAGAGCAGTACCAGTTGGGTGACCGACTGAGAAGTCGTCGCTAAACAAATTCGTGATGGGAGGATATTGGGCTACGGCCCAATCCCCAAAGCGGACAATATCTTACTGAGAAAAGAGGTCGTTACAAATGGTTCACTCACCATATCTTCTCTGGTTCTGAACTAGTTGATCCCACCACATGCTAGCATAATCCGTGAACTCCATTGGATCATCTTAAGCTTTTTATTCTCTGGGTAGTTATGGCATTCAAATGCTAGGTCCACTTTTCTTTCCCATTTCAAATAAGCCTCATGACTGCTCTTCCCTTGGAAAGGAGATATATTTACCTTAATTTTTTTTAGGTCACTATCCTCTCAATTTTTTTCAAACCCTCTTTGTCTTTTGTAATTATCATCCGCAAAAGATTCCTCATGTTCATATGCCATTGGACTTTACCTTTCTATGCATGGTTTATCGTTGGGAACTTCATTCTATATAACCTCATGTTTAGTGCTCAAAACAGATCTTGTATCATCCTCATGAACATTTTTGGATAAAAATTAGAGTGTTCTCCTTCACTACTTATGATTTATCGATCGCAATAAGAAAACAAATGAGAATTGTCAGAAATAAGAGAAAAATAATCAATGTGATAGATTTTACCTCTTGCTCACATGTTTGCACTCGATGAATGTCACTTTACTAGTGTTTCGCGCAAAAAAATAAGGGCTTTTCTACAGTACGCTAACTCTCTTGCATATTACCACTCAATCTTACCTTTTGGTTCTTTATGTCAAACTCAATCAAGAGACAATATTCAACAAATAAAAACTATAAAGATCAAACTATAAAACTTAAAATTCAAAACTTCAAGAATGGTCAAATCAATGGTAGAATTCAAATAAGACAAAAATTTGGATAAAGACAATATTTTGAATGAAAATTGAACAATAATTTGAATATTCGAAAAAGCAATTATCTTTGAAATTGAAGAACAAATTTTGAAATTCAATGATAGAATTTTTAGAACTTCTAAAGATAAACAACGAAGGATTCAATGATGATAACTTGAAACAATGAAGGTATCTATAGAAATTTTGAATAAAAAATTGTTCTCCATGCAAATTTTCAAAACTTGTAGAAATAGATCAGTGATTGAATATTTGACTAATTGATATCAAGCAGAATAAGAATTAAGTTGTCGATTTTTCACAAATTCAAGTTTGGTTCTATAAAAATTTGATTTTGAAGAATTTTTTTTTTACCTTTGTCGAAAATTTCAATTTTTTTTTGTACTTTTTGAATTCCAAGAAGAATGAGAATCTATGAAGAAAAAGAAATTGAATGATAAAAATCGAAACTTCAATCGAAAGTTGTGACCTTTTTCTTAACGTTTAGAACGAAAAGACTAAGACGAAGAAGAGATTGACTACAAAATTAATTCGATAGCACCTTGATCGGAAAAGCCAAAACTCTTATACCAGTTGATGCGAACCTTGGATTTTGGAAAAATTTTGGACCTGTCAACAATGCAGAATAAACAACAAAATCGCTGTGTGATTCAAGAAAATAAGGGAACTAGACTCTGATCGAGATTTGCAAATAGAACCATAGTTATCAATTTAGAAACTTGACTCGTGTAACACCCGGAACTTTTCTCCCATAAAAAACTAATTTTTGGATTTACGAAATTGTAATCGGCGAAGTTTTGGTCAGAATTGAAAGCGGAGAATTTCTACCATTAAATTATTTTGAAACTGATGGAGGAGAGAAAAATTTAAAAATCCAACCGTAATTGTACCGTATAGCAAATTTATTAAACGGTTAAAGGTTGACAGTGAAATAGTAATTAAAATTAATTATATTGTATAATATAAAAAAATAATATAATATAATATAAAAAAAAAAAGAGAAGGAAGAACATCATCGGTGTTCTCCCTCCACAACGCAAGCCCTCTTCCCTTCCGCTTCTCTCTGTCGATTCTTTCTCAACGACGATTCTTTTTGGTTTTTCTCTATTTCTCCAAATCAACGGTAAGTTTTAGTTATTTCTTAGTAAATAATTAGTATTTTAGTTATTTTGAGTGTTAAAAACAAAGTTAGAAAGGATGTTGTGTGGTTTGGTAAAAACCTAGAGGGGGAGATACAAGAATTTGAAGTTAGAATTGATTTTCTCCGTGTGTTAATGTTAAAGCTAGGAGTAGTAGTGGATTACAGAGCTTTATAGAAAAAATTGAGTGTTTGGATAGCCGAGTGCTCGAATTTTGTAACAGTTTTTGCTCGGCCACGTCCGGCCAAGCTATAAGTATTGAATTAGAAAATAGATGAGACCTTTAGAAACTAGACGCCATGAGCAAACTATAACATTTCAAATCATCCAAATCGGACGAGTATTAGTTAAGTTATGCAATTCCGAAATTGGTAGGAATTTGTGTAGGATTTTGGAATTTAGTTATAATTTCGGTTTAGGCAAATTGGAGGCTACGTTGTTATTTCCTTATAATTTTACGATTTAAAGGAGAGTAGAGCTAATAGATGCATGGTTTTATAGGTCCTTCCAGTTAGCGTACGAAGTTACGAAGTGCAGGTTGCTAAGGACGCCAGGTAAGTAATGTAGTACAAGTTTTGCCTTCAGACCTACATCACAGTTCAGTAGACTGCATTGCACGTTTATTTTATGTTATGCTTTGAGATATGCATCATGGTTTTAAATTACGACGAAACGAAAATGAATTTTCATGATTTACGAAGTGAAACAGTAGGATATGAGGAAACGAACAAAATGAGAAGATACGTAAAAAAATAATAAATGTGAGGTTGAGTGGTCTTGTCCAGTGAGGTGTACCGTGAGGTGTATCATTATTCCTCCGCTATACGTGGTAACCTTGTCCAGTGAGTTGGACCGTGAGTTGTGTCATCTCGACCTGACACGTGAAAAAGAACTCAGTAGCAAGAAGATAAAGATGATGTAAGAAAGAGACGAAAACAAAAATAGAGACGAAACTGTAGAAATTGCATATGTAGGATATGTTTGTTTACAATGTTTTGTTTTTATGCATTACTTACTTAGCATTAGGCTAATAGTTGAGTTCTGTGATGTAGGTGACGACGCAGCATCGAGTGAATATCCCGATCATACCTAGGACTGGGAGGCAGTTGTAGAAGGACGCTCATGTGACGATTTGGCCGACTGTTGAGGCGGTTTAACCAGAGCGAACGTAGGTATGGGTGGTGAGGTGTTTTGAGTCAAATCGAGTCGTTTTGGAGTACAATTGAAGAATTGAAATTGGTATTGAATATTTTGGTGTGTGTAGTAGGTTGGTAAATTGAATGGAGAAGCAGATATTTAGGTTTTGAACGTTTAGTTAAAATCGTGACCGATTTAGTTGATTTTTGTAAATTTTCTGGGGGCTAAGTGTCGGCTAATAGGCTTAGTGGTCGACCAAACCCAGCAGGTGTCGACCGCACGAATCGACTGGTGCGGGCAGAGAGAATCGAGGTGTCGACCCATGGCTGTAGGTGTCGATAGCTTAGTGTATGGACGAGTGCGGAGTGTTGACCTGAACGTAATAGGGTCGACTAAATCCCATTTTTGTCGACCGCGTGGGTCGACCTACTCGGACAGAGAGCAACAAAATGTCAAACGGCACACGCAAGTGTCGACCGGTAATATAAAGCAATCAGAAGTGTCGACCTCGAGAATCGACCGACACGGACTGAGAGGGTCTAGGTGTCGACCGCCAAAGGAAAGTGTTGACCGATCCGAAAAGTGAGTAACAGGGGTTGACTGCGAGGGTCGACCTGCGCCGGCAGAGGCAAATAAAGTGTTGACCAGGATAAGAAGGGGTCGATCGAGAATGAGTTTTGTGTTTTTGAGAAACTTGAATTTTATAAAAAAAAATGATTTATTCTTCCGCTGTGGGTTTTCAGTCAATTTTAAAATGGTCGTTTTAAGTTGAAAAATAAATTATAAAATCTTTAAAAGAATTTTATTAAAGGATGTGAGTGATGGTGACGAGTAGTAGTAGGTAGCGAACCAAAAATTGTGGTAGATTATCTGGGGCGTTACAAAGTTGGTATCAGAGTCATTTGGTCAAAACGTTCAAATAATCCCCTAACAGCGCCGATCGTCGGACGACGTGTTCAACAACTATAAGTGTTTATGTTTAGATTTAGTTATTAGATGCTTATGAGAGAAATTGATTGTGTTCAGAAAATTAGCTAAGATATCTAGACGATCGAAACGCCCACGAGTACCGAGAGAGCCGATCGAATCAAGAAGTGAGGATGATTCCATGACAATCAAACAGTTAACTGAGTTGGTGAACAGGCAGTCTCAACAATTGGAGATTTTGCTGAACAGAGAAGTACAAGGAAGTGTTGGCTATAGCTCCAACCATGACCAGTCAGCTGATAGATTTCGGAGGTTACGGCCCCCGACGTATGAAGGACAGTCGTCGGATCCAACAGCTGCAGAGGAATGAGTTCGTATTATGAAAAGTATGTTCAGGTATGTGAAGGTGGAAGAGGAGGACAAGGTTTTGCTAGTCACATTCTATCTAGCGAAGGACAGCCAATTTTGGTGGGAGTCTGTGGAAACCACCGTTGAACGACAGCATGTTACGTGGGAAAAGTTTAACAAGATCTTTTATGACAAGTACTTCAACAGCACAGTGCAAGCAGCTAAAAGAATGGAGTTCCTACAGCTGAAGCATACCGAGTCGGTGACCAAATACAACAAACAATTCGAGTCCTTATCTTGGTTTTCCAGCAATTTGATGAGCCGGAATGAGGACAAGGTGTTCCAGTATGTACAGGGACTGAAGCCAGAAATATACAAGGGAGTAAAAATAGCCGGGACCCAGGAGGTGCCCTATTCGAAAGTGGTAGCTAAAGCGTTAGATGTGGAGGAAGCTGAAATGAAATGTATTAAACAGCGAGAGGCTTCCAGGAGATTGTTCAAGGAAGTTGCCCCACAACAGAGTAGAAGTGCCTCGCAGCAACAACAACATAGGGGCACTAAGAGTTTCAGCGAGCTCAAGCAGTCAAGGAAGCAGTAAAAGGCCTCAGGGGCCAGCACAGTACCCCCAGTGCCCTAAGTGTATGAAGTATCATCCGGGGGAGTGCAGATTGAACTCCAAAAAGTGCTACAACTATAATGAATCTGGACATTTGGCCAGAGACTGCTTGAAGCCTGGGGTTGTCCGGTGTTTCAATTGCAACGAGGTGAGCCACATTAGTAGAGATTGTCCAGCCTTGAAGAAGGGTACTGCGCGCACAACACCGAGGGTATTTGCGATGATTGATTCAAGCGACGAGTATTAGCCAGCCGTGGTGTCAGGTACCATACTAGTAAATTTTGTACCTGCTTACACCTTGATTAACTCTGGTGCTACCCATTCATTTATTGCGATCACATTCGTGGTCAAGTTAGACGTATAGCCTGTGCCAATGGACTGTAATTACGAGGTAATGTTACCTTCTGGGGGCGTATGCATTCAAATCAAGTGGTGTGAGATAGCGTACTGCAGATGGAAAGCAAGAATTTATCAGCCGATCTCATTATTATGGATATAACGGGATATGATATGATCTTAGGAATGGATTGGCTGTTCAAGCACTACGCTACAATTTACTGTAGGGCGGGCAAGGTGAGTTTTCAATCGCCAGATGATGAGAAGCATACCTTTCAGGCC
This sequence comes from Begonia peltatifolia, assembly GCA_022433055.1. Lineage (NCBI taxonomy): Eukaryota > Viridiplantae > Streptophyta > Magnoliopsida > Cucurbitales > Begoniaceae > Begonia > Begonia peltatifolia. Next base: position 1,213,455 of record CM039529.1, read on the forward strand.
GCAAAGAATGCCCGGAAGATACTTGTCATGGCGTCTGTTAGTGCTCGTCAAGTTTTACTTGGTGAGTATTATGGTTTTCTCACTAATATTATAAATATGCCAATTCCCAGGAGATGTTTTAATTGTTTAAGATTTCCTTGAAGTTTTCTTAGATGATTTACCCGGTTTACATCTGAATCGAGAGATAGAATTTGTTATAGATGTGTATCCAGGAGCTGAGCCGGTGTCGAAGAATCCTTACAGATTGGCACCAGCGGAGCTGAGGGAGTTGAAGAAGCAATTAGAAGAACTGGTAGAGAAAGGATTTATACGCCCTAGCTTCTCGCTGTGGGGCACACCGATTCTTTTTGTTTAGAAAAAGGATGGATCGTTGCGGATGTGCATTGACTATACAGAATGAATAAGCTGACGATTAAGAACAAGTACCCTTTGCCGAGAATAGACGATCTATTTAATCAACTCCAGGGTGCACGAGTATTTTTGAAGATTGACTTGAGATCGGGGTATTATCAGTTGAAGGTCAGACCAGAAGATATTCCGAAGACAGCTTTTCGGACACAGTATGGACATTATGAGTTTCTAGTGATGTCATTTAGACTAACGAATGCTCCCGCTGCCTTTATGGACATGATGAACAGAGTGTTCCATGATTATCTCGATAAATTCGTCATAGTGTTTATCGATGATATTTTGGTGTACTCTCGGAGCGAGGAGCAGCATAAGGAGCACTTGAGATTGGTGTTGGAAACTCTGAAGCGACACCAACTTTATGCAAAGTTTTCAAAGTGCGAATTTTGCCTGGATAGGATTCAGTTTTTAGGACATGTCATCTCGAGCGATGGCATATCAGTTGATCCAGCAAAAGTCCAAGCAGTTAAAGAGTGGCCACAGCCGAAAAATGTCACAGAGATACAGAGTTTTCTTGGGCTAGCGGGTTATTACAGTAGGTTCATTGAAGGATTTTCAAAGATAGCAGCGCTTCTGATCCGTTTGACGAGAAAAATTGTGAAATATCTGTGGTCCGAGGATTACGAGCACAGTTTCCAGACATTAAAGCAGAGACTGACTACTGCTCCGATTTTAACGCTCCCTGCCAAGGATGGAAGATTTAGTACTTATTGTGATGATTCCAACGTAGGCGTAGGATGCGTACTAATGCAGGAAGGGAAGGTGATAGTCTACGCCTCTAGGCAATTGAAGAATTACAAGCAGAATTATCCGACACACGACCTAAAGTTAGCCGCGGTAGTCTTCGCACTTAAAAATTGGAGACATTATTTGTAGGTACAGCCGTGTGAAGTATATTCGGATCACAGGAGTTTGAAGCATATCTTTTCTCAGAAGTAGTTGAATATGAGGCAGCGGCGGTGGTTAGAATTTGTGAAAGACTACGATGTTGAGATTAAATACCACCCCGGCAAGGCAAACGTGGTGGCTGATGCATTGAGAAGGGTGACAGCATCCACTTCGGCAATGAATTCAGTTAGGACACTGACCTTGGTTGCAAAATTTCAGAGGTTCAACTTGGAGGTGGAGTCGAGTGTCTCGACCATGTTATCAGCTATGTCCTTACAGCCTACGATTCTGGAGAAGATTAAGCAGGCCCAGAAGAACAATGCTGAATGCGAAGAGATCAAGTCAAACATAGCTTCCAACGATAAGTCGGAGTTCAATTATTCAGACGACAGAATTCTTAAGTTTCAAAATAGGTGGTTCGTTTCAAATAATGAAAAACTACAGTGAGAAATATTGGTTGAAGCCCACTCTTCGAGATTTTCTGTGCACCCAAGGAGTACCAAGATGTACAGAGATTTTATGCAACATTATTGGTGGCCCGATATGAAGAAGATTGTGGCAAAATATGTGGAGACGTGTTTGATTTGTCAACAGATTAAGGCTGAACACTAGAGGCCAGCAGGAAAGCTACAACCATTGTCTATCCCCGAGTGGAAGTGGCAGCAGATATCGATAGATTTTGTTGTTGGATTACCTCGGACAACAAAAGGCTATGATGGCATATGGGTGATTGTGGATCGATTAACCAAGTCGGCCCATTTCCTGCCAGTGAAGATGACGTACTCTATGGACCAATTTGCCGAACTATATGTACAAAAGATTGTACGATTGCACGGGGTTCTGACTTCGATCGTATCAGACAGAGACCCAAGATTTACGTCAAAGTTCTGGAATAGTCTGCACAAGGCTATGGGTACGCAACTCAACTTTAGTACGACATTTCATCCTCAGACGGACGGTCAATCTAAGAGAACCATTCAAATGCTAGAAGATATGCTTCGAGCTTGCGTACTGGAATTCCAGGGTTCATAGAGCAGATACCTACCATTGGTGGAATTTTCGTTTAACAACAGTTTTCAGGATAAGATAGCTATGGCTCCTTACGAGACTCTTTACGGCAGAAGGTGCAGATCTCCGATATATTGGGATTAAGTCGGCAAGGTGAGATTGGTTGGTCCTTATATTTTCAGCAGACAGTAGAGAAAATTGCATTTATTCGGCAGCGAATTTTAACTGCTCAAAGCCAACAGAAAATCTATACAGATCGTCGAAGAATAGAGTTAGAATTTGAGGTGGGAAATGAAGTCTTCGTGAAAGTTTCGCCATTTAAAGGAGTTGTGAGATTCGAAAAAAGAGGCAAGTTGAACCCAGATTTGTTGGACCATTTCCTATTACGAGTAGAATAGGAAAAACAGCTTACCAGCTGCAGTTACCAGCCTCAATGGATAGGATCCACAATGTATTTCACGTATCCATGCTGAGTAAGTATATACAAGACCCCTCTCACGTCGTGTAGCAACAGGATATAGAGATTCAACCTACCTTGACGTATGAAGAAAAGCCAGTGGAAATTCTGGATTATGCAATAAAAATTTTACGTAACAAAGAGATCCCACTGGTAAAAGTATTATGACGCAACCATAATGTAGAATAAGTAACCTGGGAGCGGCAGCAAGACATAATGAGCGGGTATCCTGAGTTGTTTAGGTAGCAAATTTTGAAGACAAAATTTTTGTAAGTAGGGTGGAATGTAACACCCGGAACTTTTCTCTCATTAAAAACTAATTTTTGGATTTACAAAATTGTAATCGGCGAACTTTTGGTCGGAATTGAGAGCAGAGAATTTCTACCTTTAAGTAAAAGATTATTTTGAGACTGATAGGGGAGAGAAAAATTTAAAAATCCAACCGTAATTGCACCGTATAGCAGATTTATTACACGGTTAAGGATTGAAGGCGAAATAGTAATTATAATTAATTATATTATATAATATAAAAAAATAATACAATATAATATAAAAAAGAGAAAGAAGAACACCTTGGGTGTTCTCCCTCCCCGGCGCAAGCTCTCTTCCCTTCTGCTTCTCTCTGCCGATTCTTTTCCAGCGACGATTCTCTTTGGTTTTCCTCTATTTCTTTAAATCAACGGTAAGTTTAAGTTAATTCTTAGTAAATAGTTAGTATTTTAGTTGTTCTAATTATTAAAAACAAAGTTAGAAAGGGTGTTGTGTGGTTTGGTAAAAACCTAGGTGGGGAGATACAAGAATTTGGAGTAAAAATTGATTTTATCCATGTGTTAGTGTTAAAACTAGGAGTAGGAGTGGATTACGGAGCTTTATGGAAAAGATTGATTGTTTGAATAGCCGAGTGCTCGAATTTTGGAACGATTTTCGCTCAGCCACGTCCAGCCAAACTATAGGTGTTGAATTAGAAAATAGATGAGACCATTAGAAACTAGACGCCATGAGGAATCCGTAACATTTCGAATCGTCCAAATCTGACAATTATTGGTTAAGTTATGCAATTCCGAAGTTGGTAGGAATTTGTGTAGGATTTTGGAATTTAGTTATAATTTCCGGTTCAGGCAGATTGGAAGCTACGTTGTTATTTCCTTGGAATTTTACGATTTAAAGGAGAGTAGAGCTAATAGATGCATGGTTTTATAGGTCCTTCCAGTTAGCGTACGAAGTTACGAAGTGCGAGTTGCTAAGAACGCCAGGTAAGTAATGTAGTAGTAGTTTTGCCTTCGGGCCTACATCACAGTTCAGTAGGATGCATTGCACGTTTATTTTATGTTATGCTTTGAGATATGCATCATGGTTTTAAGTTACGACGAAATGAAAATGAATTTCTATGATTTACGTAATGAAACAGTAGGATATGAGGAAACGAACGAAATGAGAAGATACGTAAGAAGATAATAAAGGTGAGGTTGAGTGGTCTTGTCTAGTGAGGTGCACCGCGAGGTATATCACTCTTCCTCCGCTTTACGTGGTGACCTTGTTCAAGAGGTGCACCGTGAGGTGTGTCATCTCGACCTGGCACGTAAAGAAAAACTCAGTAGTAAGAAGATAAAGATGATGTAAGAAAGAGACGAAAACAAAAATACAGACGAAACTGTAGAAATTGCATATGTAGGATGTGTTTGTTTACAGTGTTTTGTTTTTATGCATTACTTACTTAAGCATTAGGCTAATAGTTGAGTTCTGTGATTTAGGTGACGACGCAGCAACGAGTGAGTATCCCGAGCATACCTAAGACTGGGAGGCAATTGGAGAAGGACGCTCGTGGGACGATTTGGCCTACTGTTTGGGCATTTTGACCAGGGCGAACGTAGGTATGGGTGGTGAGGTGTTTTGAGTTAAATCGAGTCGTTTTGGAGTACAATTGAAGATTTGAAATGGGTATTGAATATTTTGGTGTGTGTAGCAGGTTGGTATATTGAATGGAGAAGCAGATATTTGGGTTTTGAACGTTTAGTTAAAACCGTGACCGATTTAGTTGATTTCTGTAAATTTTCTAGGGGCTAAGTGTCGACCGATAGGCTTAGTGGTCGACCAAACCCGGCAGGTGTCGACCGCACGGATCAACCTGTGCGGGCAGAGAGAATCGAGGTGTCGACCCATGGCTGTAGGTGTCGACTGCTTAGTGTATGGACGAGTACGGGGTGTTGACCTGCACGTAATGGGGTCGACCAAATCTCGTATGTGTCGACCGCGTAGGTCAACCTACTCAGACAGAGAGCAACAAAGTGTCGACTAGCACACGTAAGTGTCGACCGGTAATGTAAAGCAATCAGAAGTGTTGACCTCAAGAATCTACCGACGCGGACAGAGAGTGTCTAGGTATCGACCGCCAAAGGAATGTGTCGACCGGTCCAAGAAGTGAGTAACAAAGGTTGATCGTGAGGGTCGACTTGCACCGGCAAAGGCGAATGAAGTGTCGACCAGGATAAGAAGGTGTTGACCGAGAAAGAATTTTGTGTTTTTCAGAAACTTAAATTTTATAAAAAAAATGATTTATTCTTCCGCTGCGGGGTTTTCAGTCGATTTTAAAAGGTTTGTTTTAAGTTGAAAAACAAATTATAAAAATCTTTAAAAGAATTTTATTAAAGGATGTGAGTGACAGTGACGAATACTAGTGGGTAGCAAACCAAAAATCGAGATGGATTATCCGTGACGTTACAACTCGAGCCACACTTGTTGGCTGAATGAAAGTTATCAAAGATGATCTATCAAGTCAATACTTGATAAATATCAAGTTTTTCACAAATAACTTAATAGTAGAATTCACACGAACTCACTAAAAAATACTAAATTTATTAATCTCAAAATCTCAATAATTAGGGTTTCAAGAATGTTAAAATAAGAAAAATATGTCAAAATACTAAAATAAAATAAAAAATCAAAAAAATAAAATTTTGGTAGCTAATGGTCTCGTGGGAGCTGCATATGGGCACACAAGGTGTGTTGGGCCATGCTGGATGCGCGAATGAACTTGTGGGGCACACATGTGAGATGTGTGCACGCAGAATGTGCGGGGAGCGCGAGATGCACTGTTGGGTGGTGCAATCACGTAGGATGTAGTGTTGCCTACCCAGGGGATGTTTTGTTGTCTGGGCACACTGCATGCAATGTTGTAAGGCACAGGCACATTGTGTCAGGTCAGGCGCGCACATTGCAATGGGCTGCCACTTATTTCACTTTGGAGCAAAGAATAGATCGCTCGAGCCTTAAGCTCTTCAAACTGTTCTTGATATTATCAAACAAAGACATATTGTTTCATCTTTCTAAAAGTTTGGAGCACTTCTTTCGTTTCACCAAAACGTCAACACAACGCATGGCCTAAAATACCCCAATTTGCAGATGGGTTGGTTGATGTGAATCCTGGAACCATATGTGAGCTTTCCCATGGACATAGATCTCTATGATATTCATCTTTGATTACTCTGGATTGTGAAAAAAAATTGAGCTTTCTTCACCCATTCACTTGGAGCCTCGCAAGAAAATGTTAGTAGCTCAATTTTTGAAAGTTTAATAAGATATCTTCCTTCACCATCCATCATTCCTTCGTTATTGGTACTAGCACATGAGTCTTGAATCATAACATGCTTCTATTTCCAATCATTTCTATCATAGGTAAATGGAGTTGTTATTATCTTTATTTATTGCATCATTGGTGTTAAATGTTATATGGATTGTTATGAGTCTTCCAATATGGTAGTCACTTCTTTATATTCAGCTTCTAACACGCGAATCTTTTGGAAAGGTTCATAATTAAATCTGATTTTGTCAAATGTAACTCTTTGTTGACTTAAAATCATATTCAACTTTTTGCTACCATTTGCAAATTTTAATACAATAGCATGAAATTCATTACATTTTTATTCAAATCTTTAATTTACTTTTTAAAAGGTGAAATACTATTAGCGTGTTTTTTTCACTAATTCACCGTTTTCCTTTTTTCAAACCATTATACTTAGATTTGAACATACTAGATTGTTCATGTAATTCTTCAAATGCATGCAACAATTCATTTTTACCTAAATTCTCATCTAAGTCACTATAGGAGTTATGTACTTCATTATGTTTTCTCATGAAGCACATGTTTGCCATTTTCTCATCTTTGGATGATGTGTCCTCATCGCTATCATCCCATGTGACTTTCATCATTTTCTTTTTAAAAGCTTTTGAGACCTTCTTTCCTTGACGAAAATTGGACTTTTTAATGTTTCAACTTGCCCCATGCAAAGCAATTTGGTTACTCTATTTTTTAGGTTGTTCGACTCTCTCTCCTTGCCAAAGATGATTTAGTGGTGGTGGGCGGCAAAGTAGCTTTGTTACCTATTCCATTAGGAATTGCAATTTTTTGGTACATCACATTCATGCATTTACGATTCTTGTGATGGTATTGATACTCCTAAAGGTGTTCTATTTGCCTATAGCTCTCGTTTGATATCGAATAAGTCAAATCTAGGTTTTTGTTTCCCTTGTGATGGACTTAGAAGAGTGGGTACATGTCAAGTATCCACTTGGAATCATGTCTTCTTTGGACTATTCTAGATGTACAATGCAATTTCATTCATAAAATTTCATTTTAGTTGAAAAATGTAGTCAAATGTTTAGGATAGTATGATGATTTCTTATTGGCACAAGCATCCTAGGTAATTCATTCTTATGGGTCTTCATTATCTACATATGGTCTTCTTTTTCTTGGTGCTCATTTTGTACGGTTTTTAGTTTAATGTTTCTATTCACCAGGTGTGATTATTGGCAAGAACTTATTGAATCCATCGTTGGGCTCATAATAAATTAAAAGTTGCTCATGCTACTTAGGCTAAATCCTTGAGTATTGTCTAAGGACGTGTTGTAGAATTAACCTATGACCTTCTGAGTGGAATTGCCACAACATGGGTGTTCTTCTTAACAAGACTTATTGCAGTGGTTAAAAAGACTTGAAAGGCATTATAGCATTAGGATTTCCAAGGTTTAGCCAAGGCTTAGCTCAGGACCCAACTACTCGTTGTATTTGGTTAAATATTGCTATTGCCCATGATTTCGAAAGTCATGATGATACTACGGAAGAACATCTTTATCATAATATTTTTGCTTCTCATTTCAGACGGTTAACAAAAAATTTTTATTTGTTTCATGTAGCTTGGCAAGGAAATTTTGAAGCATGGGTACATGACCCTTTACATATAAGACCTGTTACTCATGCAATTTGGGATCCACATTTTGGGCAATCAGTTGTCAAAGCTTTTACTCGACGGGTGCTCTTAACCCAGTCAATATTGCTTATTCTGGTGTTTATGAATGATGGTATACAATCAGTTTACATACTACTGGGAATCTTTATACTGGAGACAGTTTTTTATTATTTCTTTCTTCCATAGACTTAATATTGGGTTGGTTATACCTACAACCAAAATATAAACCGAGTGTTTCGTCGTTTAAAGATGTTGTATCTCATCTCAATCATCATTTGGTAGGGCTATTCAAAGTAAGTTCCTTAGCTTGGACAGGACATTTAGTCCATGTCACTATTCTAGTATCTAGAGAAGAATATATTCAATGGAATAATTTTTTAGACTTGTATTACCACATCCCCAAGGATTAGAACAACTTTTCACATGTCAGTGGAATCTTTATACTCAAAACCCATATTCTAACTAATCATTTATTTGGTACTTCCCAACAACAAAAGCGGCCATTCTAACCCTTTTTAAGGGATTCCATATGCAAACGCAAATGTTTATGGCTAATTGATATTGTTCCTCATTATTTAGCTATTGCATTTCTTTTTCTCGTTGGTCATGTACATAAAACTAACTTCAAGATTAGACACAGTATAAATGATCTATTAGAGGCATATGCTGAGTGAACGATTGGAGCGTGGACATAAAATTCTTTATGACACAATCAATAATTCGCTTCATTTTCAATTAGGTCTTGCTCTAGTCTTTTTAGGAGTTATTTCTTTCTTGGTAGCTCAACACATATACTCTTTACCTGCTTATGTATTCATAGCACAAGACTTTATCACTCAAACTACATTATATACCAATCATCAATATATAGCAAAATTTATCATGTAGTAGATTTTGCTCACGGATCAATATTTTTTTATTAGAGATTACAATCTAGAACAGAATGAGAATAATATATTGGCAAGTATTGGGATTCCATACTTTGAAGCTTTATGTTCATAATCATATCATGCTTCCTTTTGGCACTCTAGAGAAATAAATCTTATTCCAACCTATATTTACCTAGTGGATTCAATTTGCTCATGGTAAAACTTCATATCGGTTTGATGCTGTGATTACCCGAATGTGTACATATCAGCACAACCGTAGGACAAATCTCGGGTTGCGGGGCCAATTTCGGGACCAAAGCCGAGTGTAAGAAAATTCTGGACTCGAGTATAAACAAATCCTGAAACATAAAAAATGAGTCGTCACAATCCCAAATCACTTATTGAGGTATATGAAAATGAAACATATGTAAGGAAACCTTTATAAGATAGTAAGACGCGTTTTAGAACATAATTGGCAACGAATCTCATAAAAACTCTGAAATTAAAAGTACTCCGGCGAGAGCAGTACCATATTGGATAACCGATTGAGAAGTCCTCGCCAAGCAAATCTGTGAGAGGAAGATATTGGGGTACGCCCCAATCTCTAGAGCGTACAATATCTTACTGGGAAAAGGATTTATTATAAACGGTATCAGAGCATTTACCCAACCAGAAATGTGGCTAACAAGAAAGTTAGCCCTCCTAGAGGGGTAATTGTGATGACCCGAATATGTACATACCAGCACGATTGTGGGGCAAACCTCAGGTTGCAAGGCAAATCTCAGGAGCTAAGCCGAGTGTAGGCAAATCTCGAACTCGAATATAGGCAAATTCCGGTCGTAAAAAGGAGGTCGCCACAATCTCAAATCACTTGGGGAGTTATATGAAAATAAAACGTATGTAAGGAAATTTTTCCAAGATAGTAAGACGCATTTTGGAGCATAATTGGCAACGGATCCCATAAGAACTCTAAAGTTAAAAGTGTTTCGGCGAGAACAGTACCATATTGGGTGACCGACTGGGAAGTCCTCGCCAAACAAATTCATGAGGGGAGGATATTGTACTACGACCCAATCCCCAGACAATATTTTACTAAAAAAATAGTTCGTTATAGATGTACTTTTATCTTCAACAAATGGTTAAGCCTTTAATTCAGGTTGCCTAGTTGGTTAAATGCTATTAATGAAAACACTAAAAAATTATTCTTAACAATAGGGCCTGGAGACATATTGGTTCATCATGGTATTGCTATAGGTTTACTTTCAACTACATTGATCTTAATAAAATGTGCATTAGATATACGTGGTTCCAAATTATTGACAGATAAAAAGAATTTTGCTAGTTTCCTTGAAACGGTCGAGGACGAGGTGGTACTCATGATACTTCGACTTGGGACGCATTTTATTTGACAATTTTCTAGATGTTAAATACCATTGAATGGGTTAGTTTTATTGGCATCGAAAACACATCACATTATGATAGAGTTTCATAGTTTAATGAATCGTCCACTTATTTGATGGGATGGTTAAGAGATTATCTATAGTTAAACTCTTAATAACTTATCAATGGATATAATCCTTTTGGAGGCATGGATGTTCTTATTTGGACATCTTGTTTTGGCTGTGTGATTTATGTTCTTAATTTCTTGATGTGGATATTAACACTTTAAACAGTCAGCCAATGATGCTTAGCGGGGATCTCGGTACAAGGTGAATAACCAAATTCTAACTGAAATGAATTTTTAGGATAAATCAATTCAAGTTAGGAGAACTCAATGAAAGTGCATCAATTCAAATTCTAGATTTTTTAATTAAAAGAGATCAAGAATTCTTATTATTTCTTAGATTCATGGACCCAATGCAATTAAGTAGAATCTTTCATTCACATTTTTTTACATCAAGAATGTTTTATAAAACTCTTAACTCCTGCATTTAGAGTATCCTACTTTCAAAGAATTCACAGGGTTCAACAAGAAATCACTATTGCACGATCAAGGGTGTAGTACTATTTGTAGTAGCGCTCCTTATGTATTGTATTAACAATCAAAAGAGAGTCGAAAGACAAAATCTTTATTTGACAGAGTTTTTTCTATAGCTATGAATTTCATTTGATCTAAAAATGATACATTCGAAGAATCTTTTGGCATCAACAGGTTAATTATTTAGCTCCTGGATCTTCCAAAAGAAAAAAAGATTTTTGAGAGCTCTTTCCTAGATATGAGAGAGAATACTTGGGTTCTCCCAACAACAAAAAAGTGTATCATGCTTGAATCTAACTAAGGTTCGTGGAGGTAGAGGAATTGGGTCTGGAAAAAGAGGGATTCCAGTTGTAAGATGTCTAATGAAACTATTGATAGAATTGATACCTCATTCAAATAGAAAGATATCAAATATTTGGAGTTTCTTTTTGTATATTATATAGATGATCATATCCGCAAGGACCATGATTGGAAATTGTTTGACATTTTTTCTTTGCAGAAGAGGCGAATCATAATAAATTTGAATTTGGGACAACCATTCAAAATCTTAGTGAACGACTTGATTTTCCATCTCATGTTTGATTTTCATGAAAAAATACCAATTGAAGTGGAGGACTTCTTCAAACAACAAGTAACTGCGTCAACTATTCAATCAAACAATATTGAGCATGTTTCCCATCTATTCTCGAGAAACAAGTGTGCTATTTCTTTGTAAAATTGTACTCAATTTCATATGTTGCAACTCTGTCAAGATCTCTTCTTTAGTTGGGGGAAGAATCTGCATTAATCGAATTTTTTTAGGAACATATCGAGAGAGAAATGAATTTGGTTAGACAATGTGTGGTTGGTAAACAATGATAAGTTTTTTAGCAAGGTGCAGAATGTATTGTCATATATTTAATATGATTCCACAAAATCTAGTTTCGTTCAAGTAACAGATTCTAGCCCGCCAATTGAAAAATCTTCTGATCAATTCAAAAATCATTTCAATTTCATTTGGAATGAGGATTCAAAATATCACACATTGATCAATCAAATGGAGATTCAACAAATAAAAGAAAAATATATCATTTGGGATCCTTCCTCGCTTCAAATGGAATGAACAAAGATAGAATCAAACTGATTCCCTAAATGATTTTTTGATTCTTCTTTAATGTCCTAACTATTCATGAAACGTGAGAAGCGACTTATAATCATCTGCATCCGAAATAAACAGAAGAATTTCTTAGAAATCCTACAAGATCCATTTGTTTTTTTTCCACTGATAGATGGTTAGAACTTCGTCTAAGTTCAAATCCTATTGAGTGGTTTTGATGCCAATCTCAAATTTTGGGAAATTCAGAACTCGTCAACAACGTGAAATAAACAACAGAATTGTTATGTGATTCAAGAAAATAAAAGAATTAGACCTCTATTTAAGCTTGCCTTTGGAACCATAGTTATCAAGATAGAAGTTTGACTCAAGCCACTTTTTGGTTAAACTAAAGCTATCAAAGATCTATAAAATTAATACTTGATAAAGATTAAGTTCTTTCCAAAAGAAGCTATCAAAGATCTATGAAATTAATACTTGATAAAGATTAATTTCTTCCCAAAAGAACTTAAGGGAAGAATTCACACAAACTTTCTTAAAAAAAATTACTTATTTTATTAATCTCAAAATCTCCCAAAACGAAGTCTCAATAATGCATTTAAATAAACATAAAATTAAAATACGAAAATAAAATAAAAACTAAAAACTAAAAGTTTGGCCTTATGGGTGCGGAATGGTGCAACAGTGGGCTAAGCGTCGTGCGCAAGCTTGGCGACGCAAGCAGTCTGAGCTTGCATGTACACACGGTCCGGGCTTGCTGGCGCACATAAGCGGGCACGTGGGTTTCGCTAATCACTTAGGTGGACTTGCCAGGTAGGCATGAGTATCATCAAAACAATTATGTTTAATATCAATAAAGCCAACAAAGCCACCTCAACTACTCTGATAACTTAAGAGTAAATTTGGACTATCTCGATCTAGCTTCTTAAACCATAGTTGCACATCTCTTAAAAGAGGAAAAGATGCCACCCCAACCATATCTTCATTTACAATCTTTGGTGTTTGAAAAAACGCTCACTCCGATTGAGCTAACTAAGATAATTTTTTCCCATCAAAACAAGAAAATCTTTTAGAATATCTAAAGAGAGCATTCCTTATATAATGCCCCTCTTCTAGTGACTGATCAACATGTTGGGGTTGATTTATGTCACTACATTCTTTCGAAGATCTGCAATCAAGTCATGCCATTTCTAGCTCTTGAGTTAGACTGTTTAGAAGACAGTTGGAGAGATCTTGATGGTGCATTGTTGCCCTATGCCATTCACGCTCAACTTGATCTTTTATCTGATTGTTTGAATAAGATTTCATAAATGCTTCAAGCTATTGTGGAAAGGTCTGCAATTCCCTATAAATGTCTGCTATGATGTCGAGTTGTTATGACTACGAGTTTGGGAATGAGCTCTAGGATGATGAGAAATATTTCCGAGTAGGTGACTGATGTTTTGCAATTTGTCATTATTTTTACCCTTGTGATTACGACCTATGGTCTACAACTAAAAAAAAAAGACTCCTTAATAGAGTATGTGGAAACTCAATCATGAAATAAATTTGTTGTTGTCTTCTTTTATTCCATCCACCAATGTTTAAATACAAGTCAAGCAAATAACTAAAAATAAAAAAATTCAAAGAGAATTAAGTGAAGTTATCACTTCATTTAAACTAGAACAAAAAATTAATTTATACTTGAAAACTAATACTATTCTAAATAATAACATAAATTTTGAACTAGACAACTTATATTAATTTAAATATTCAATCCAACTTTTTTATCTCACATTAGTAATGCTTACAATTATTTTTGAAATAAATGTCCACTTTGACTAAGTCTTCTTGATTCCAACTGTAACTCATAATAGCGTCAATGCCGCAACTAAATATTGAAACTTCATTTAGAACTCGACGTTTATGATGGACGTATGACTGTAGAATATTGGCTAACTAATAACTAAAAAATGCAGGTAACATAGAATTCTAACTAGCAATGCAACCTTCCATGTCCTCATCTTAAGCTTTCTTCTTCTCTTCCAAACTCCTTTCTCACAAAACTAAATGGATAAGAGTATTTAAATTGCTCCTAATATCCTGTTGGTAAGTCCTCTCCATGTGTTATTCCAATTTGAAAATAAAACAGCTAAAGATAAATATTGTTTCCGATTGTGACATGTGCTTGAACTGCATTTTGTCATATAGAGCTATGCAAATCTTTGTGGATCATCGTCATGAAGAGGCATGACATTGAAGTTCTTTGTTTTTGTGTTGCCTGTTTGGTAGAGGTTGCCATCTTCTGCACTTTAGCTTCCGATTTTCGTCTTCGAATGTTGTTGTGACAAGATTAGGTTTCACTTAGGCATGGGTTTACGAGTTGGATTTTCTTTACAAATTTCATGATACGATTTTAGTTCGTTTGTTAGTACTGTCCCACACAACTGGAAAATTTAGTTCTCTTTTGTACAAACCAAAAATTCAAGCCGGAATATGTAAAAAATTGATAGAAAAAATGTGAAGCAAAGAGAATGTGATAAAATAGTTTTCTATACATTGATTTCTAATACAATAGATATAATTTATAGATATTTACAATAATCAAGTAAGAAAATATCTTTCTCAAATAAAGTCCTAGTCGACGGCTAAGCAAATATCTTTCTAAAGAAAATATATTAGTTAAGGAAAGATTTAATAAACAAACAAAGAAAAATTTTGATAAGGCTGACAATTTGATATCCTAAATATAATGAGATTTGATTTATGCTAAATATGAAAAATAAATAAATAAATCTTACCACTCTCCCTCAAGTTGAAGAGTGAATATCATGAATTCCCAACTAGTCGTTCAATGTCGCAAATTGATATTTTCTTAAGGCTTTGTGAATATGTCTGCTAGCTGAAAGCATTAGACACTACTAGCAATCCAAAAGCTAACCTCTTGAGTTCGGAAATAATTTAATCACTAATACATTTCTTAACAATGGGTTCATATAAACGGTTCCATGCAAGTCAACATTAAGAAAAGCTTAGTAAGTGAACCAATTACATGTTGCAGCCACAATGAGAAGACAATGGATTGCAGTAGGTTTTGCTATAGGAGAAATTGTTTCTTGATAGTCAATGCCTTCAACTTTATTTTTATCTTTTAACAAAAAGACGAGCTTTATTTTGTCAATAGTTCTATCTGACTTGCACTTGATCTTGTAATCTCATTCGTTGCCAATTGATTTATGTCCGGCAGAAAGAGAAACTAGACTCCATGTTTTATTTTTCTGCGATGCTTTCAATTTTGTATTCATGGTCTGTTATAAATGAGAATCAAGGATAGCTTGAGCATAAGATTTGGGGCTGTGTGTGTCCTGTAATCTAAGTAAAAAATGTGATGTGTAAGAGAAATAAGTGACTATGAAATAAAGTTTGAGAGAGGATATCGGGTACTCGATGCCAGACTAGAGCTCGACGTAGGATGATTGACATGAGATGATGTAGTCCTCTGTCCGTGTGCGATGTCAGAGGGTGCTTTGAACGAGGATTGAAACGATGTGTGAATATCGGTAGTGGTGTGATTAGGTATATTTGCTTTTGGCAAGAGATAAACATGGAATTGACTCAATTTGAGTTGGAAGGGATAATGGTTTAGATGAGACAAGAGGATGCATTGTGGTTTGGCTTTCAAGAAACTCGAGTTGGTCAATTTGTTGAATTTCACGAGATGTAGTATTTATATCAGAAAGTTTTTAGAGAGCTATTTTATTAGTAATATCATGAAATATAAGATTTTGATCAGATGAAGTTTGATTAGTGAAAAAAAAAAAAAACATTTTTAAAGAATTTGACATCACAGCTTACGAAGAACTTCTCAATTTTGCACAAGTTTGTACTCCTTTTGTCAAGTGGGGTATCCAACCAATATGCACTGTTTGGCCCGAGAATCAAATTTTTTAGTTGGGTGAACGACAGTTTCATAACATAGACGCCCAAAAACCTTTAAGTGATCCAATGATGGTTGATGATTGTACAACATAAAAAGTCTTTGAGATTGAAATAGGAATGGCATGTGCAACGTAAGAATGTGATGAGGCTTTCATTCCACAACTTCATTTTGTTGTGGTGTAAATGTAAGTGCATTGGCATTCAGTTCCATTATTTTAAAAGAACTTTTACATAGATAGAAATTTAGAACCATACCTAATAGATTCAGCTTAGGCATGGAGTTGTGTAAACACAAATTTGATTAGTAGTTTAATTAGGTTGGGTAGAAAGTAGGTTGGGCCGAGTAAAGTTAAGTTTAGAGTCGAGTTTATTCGATTTTTAATAGGTTGACTCACGGTTTGGATTTCTCATAGTTTTTTAAATAAATAAAATATTCAGAATCAAACTATGAACCACGAGTTTTTTACTTTCTGAACCGTGAGGAATTTATACACTGAGCATAACCAGTTCGAACCAAACCAGATAAGTCAGTTAAAACCACAGATATAGGCCAGTTCTGCCCACCCCTAATAATAATAATAGAGGTTGGATTTCACATTGGTCTTCATTAATATTTAACTAAATATTAATGAAGTTATTTTATTGCTCATAAAACTAGAACAAGTCCAATTCCGGGTCTGTCTAATTTTCAGCTTGGTCATGTTTTGGGCTGGGTAAAATTATGGACTGGGTTAAGTTCTGGATTCATTATTGGGTTAACTTAATGGATCTGGGCATGGGCTTCCACGTCAGCTTCTTCCTCCCTCTTATTTTTGGTTCTTCTCCTCCTAGTGTTAGGTTACTGGTTAGTCTTTTGTCTTGTCTTCTGGTTTTTTAAGTCCAGCTAGAATTGGAGAAAACTCGGGGAAGAAAACGTTCGAAGCTTGGGGGTAACGCGATGTCGTCTTCTTCCTTCAAATCTATGCTACTCAGTTTTCTTATTTGACTGGTGCCTGCAAACTCGAGTCGGATTGAGGGATCTCAGTTCTTCAGAAACACTTATTAGTCTGAGGCGTGCTTCCAAGCTCCAGTTCTGATGTGGTGTGCGAGAGCTAATGCGTTTTCTCTGGTCCGGCCTTCTCACGGTCAATGATACTTTTTCGGTGTTTGAAGGAGAGTACTGGTCCGAGGGAGGGCTGGGTACTGCACAATTGATTCTGCTTCTTTCCTTTAGAGATTTGATATAAGCGTCGAAGCTCACATGCCTTCCACTTCTGCTCTCATCCCTGCTTCTGTGACTCTTCTTCCTCCTCTTCGTTCTAACCTTCCTTTCAGGTACTCTCTATCTCTGTGTTTTTTTTTTCTCGCAGCTCTACATAACATTCATTCTCTTCAATGCAGCTATTTTTGTGTACGTTTCTTGTTCTTCTGCGTTGTTGATTGGGATTTGTTTCCTTCTGTTTGGCAGGACTAATCTGACTGAAAGCGTATCCATTGAAGGTAAAAATATTTTTTTCTCGATCAAGACGAGGCAGGGCAACATTTTGCCCATTCTTAGGGATTGTTCGCTTCAGATTCCTTCCGGACAGTTCTGGATGCTTCTAGGACCTAATGGTTGTGGAAAGTCTACGCTCTTGAAGGTGCATTAACTTACGCCATTGAATTCTGTAGTGATGCAAATTTGTCCCGTGTTGCTCAGTTTAAGCTAGGTGTGCCAGGAAATGACCGACCACTTGGTGCCTCCCCTTGCAAGTCAGTTTTGGAGGCTGATATCTGCCCAACTTGGTTGTGACTAATTTCTATATGAATTAGTTTTAGCGAGTTCTTCTACATTTCTCCATCAAATTGTGTTATTGTCTAGAAGTTGCTGTAGGGGTTCAGGGTTTATTTCTCCTCCTAGTTTCTTTTGATATCTCTGCTTGTATTGGAAGCAAAATTGAGAGTCTTTCTCATTGTTTTCCCGATTTCTATTGAGTAACTAATATATTATGGGCGGCATTGTTTATGTCATTCACTGTGCAGATATTGGCTGGTCTTTTGAATCCAACTAGCGGTACCATGTATGTCAAGAAACCGAAATGTTTTGTCTTCCAAAATCCAGACCACCAGGTTACTTCTTTTTCCTTTTGGTCTGCTTGTATAATTTGCATAAGAAAATACAGTACCTTCATAGATGAAGTCTTTTACTTTAGTTATGTTATCTTCACCCATCGTTTAACTATAGCCATTTTTTGGATTCATTACCTAGAATGTTAATTATTGGCTCAACAATATGGTTCAATTTGGTTTAATTTGGTTCAACAGTTTGTTGAATTAGATTTGCTGTTATTTTATCCTTATTTAAATTTATATTAATCTATCTAAAATAGATTAGTTGGAGAGTTGACAGGAGATAAGAAAAAAAAGTGAGAAAGAATCAGATCTATTGTGTGAAGAGTTAGAAAGAAAATAAGATAGAGAAAAAATGGTGAGAAAGATTTATCGAGAAACATTATTTTTCTTGTAATCTTGGAATAATGCTGTACCATTACAGAATTTTTATTTTTTGAATTTTTTAATAAAATTTGCTGTTAGAGTTTTGTGTCATGAACGTAGAATGATTTGATCCAAACCACGTAAATTTTGTGTCTTGATTTATTCTTTCACTCTTCTAATTAATTCCTAATTGATTTTCGCACCGTAATTAATTTTATCTCAACATAGAAAAATAGCTATTAAATCAACAAGAAAAGGGTTAAACTGGGAAAGAACGTAAGCATATAAAGTATTCACATCAATTAGCGAATGACAATTATATGTTTTCGTAGCTGGTGCCATCTTTTCTATGAGAAAATGTGTTGAAATTATTTTGGTTCTCTATGAACCTATTCAAGTGGTGGAATAAACTCTTGCTTTTTTCGACCTTTGTCATTTTTTTTTGGATGTTGGAGTTTTAATCGCAAGGAAGAAAATTTATGGATGAAATCAGTGATGCAGAATTAATAAACTTGTGATGTCAAATGAGAAGTGGGATGAACTTGTAAGCTTGTTCTATCGTTCGCCAGAATACAGAATGTTGTCTTTTCTTTCTTAGATCGGTGATGTTGTTATAGAGATTTTTCTACGATGAATTTGTATTGGGACCATCTCTCCATCAACCAGGTGGTGATGCCTACGGTAGAAGCTGACGTCGCGTTTGGCCTTGGAAAGTTTAATCTGACTCAAGATGAAGTAAAATCAAGGGTTTTAGAAGCTCTAAACGCTGTTGGGATGTCAAGCTACCTTCAGGTACACCAAGACAGTTTTAATGAACTGCTAGAGTGAATTTTTTTTCCCACCTTTTTGGCCTGCCTTTCAGAGGTCAGTTCAGACTCTAAGTGGTGGTCAGAAGCAAAGAGTTGGAATTGCTGGTGCTTTAGCTGAATCATGCAAGGTGCTTTTATTGGATGAGCTGACAACTTTCTTAGACGAGAACGACCAGGTATATTAGATGATTGTATTTTGAATTCTGGTAAACAAAGCTGAAAAGCTTGTTTCATTTTGAACAGATTGGGGTGGTGAAAGCAGTGAGGAATTGCTTGGATAGTTCTGGGCAAGTGACTGCGTTATGGGTGACCCATCGCTTAGAAGAGCTCGAGTACGCAGACGGAGCCGTCTACATGGAAGAAGGCAAGGTTGTCAAGTGTGGCAGTGCAGCTACCGTAAGTGGGTTCATCAAAGCAAGGCAATCAGCATACATGAAGCAGGTCAACTCCTCGTGATTTGTTCAAAAAATTGTCAATTTACTCAATATCTTATTTAAATAGGAAAAATAAAAAAGAGTTGAGAATGATTATAGACTAGTTATTGGGTTGGATAAGTTAGCACTCACCGTCCACTCACAGTGTTTCTCACATTCTCCACTTTTGATTTTTGTACTTTTTTTTTTTTTTTTTAATTTAAATAATAATATTTTTTTATACTTTAAATATAATTTAAAATAATAATAATAATAATAGACAGGAGCATTTACACAATGGGTTGGGCATTTGGCACTTGACAAGGATTAGAGTTTTTTGGGTTGGTGTAGGTTGAGTGAGCACTCACTTCCCACTTTATTATCTTTAGTGTCTCACATTCTCCACTTTTGATTATTCTTCTGCCTTTTTCAATTTATTTTTAACTTTTTTTTAATTAATCGATTTAAATACATTTTTTAGAAGATTTTATGAGAGGATTTAATACATTTTCACTAATATTTTATTTTATTAATGTCACGTTGATTTTTTTATTCTATGTTTTTAAAATATTTGTTGATATGGAAAATAATTATTGAGATAATTAATGAAATAAATTAATAATTATTTTAATCGTATTTTAATTACATTAATTGTATCTAGTATTTTAAAATAATAAAATAAAAATATATATATATATATATAATAAACATGTGGGTCAAATGTGAAACTCATTGTTCAATTGAACTTTGATTTGACATGGATAGTGCTGGCTCCACCAAGCTTATTTATTTTGGTTCATTTTTTGTATTAAAAAAATCAGCCGATCGAACTTTGTATTTTGATCTTATTATCAGTTTTGATCTTTTTATTAATAATTCTGTTAAATTCTCATTTAAAAAATAATCAAACGATATTAGATTTATTTGAAATGTTTACTACATGTTTATTATTTAATAAGAACATAATTTGAAAATTGTTGTGATTTGTGAACACATGTCCAATTTATTGTAATTTTATTTTATTAATTTATAAAAATATTATAATAAATCATAGAAATTTTAGAAAATTACGAAAAAATTTTATTATCTATCCATGATGTGATGAACATGTGAAAATATGTTAAAAAAAATCTAATATTTTCTCGTATTTTTTTAAAAATTAATTTATAAAGTAAAGAAGAAATTAAGGTTAATTTTAAAAAATAACAAAAAATATTAAATTTATTTGAACATTTTTTCACGTGTTCATCACATCATGGGTAGATAATAGAAAAATTTTCGTAATTTTCTAAAACTTGTATGATTTATTATAATATTTTTATAAATTAGTAAAATAAAATTACAATAAATCGCATATGTGTTCAAAAATCACGAAAATGTTCATATTATCTTCTTATTAAGTAGTGAACACGTGGTAAAAATTTCAAATGAATTGAATATTGTTTTGTAATCTTTTAAATAAATATTTAACAAAATTATTGATTGAAGGTCAAAACGGATAACAATATCAAAGTACAGATTTTGGTTTGTCGATGTTTTTAGTATAGGGATGAACTGAAATAAAATATATAGTACATGATTAAAATTGATAGTTATCCTACTTTTAATTATTTCAATACAAAGTGAGAGAGATTATGTTATAGTAAATATGCTTGAGTTTTTTAATAACATGAATAATAAAATTTTTGGTTAATTACAATTTAGTCTCTTTATTTAAGAATTATTTATGGCTGACCCCTCAATAAATTTATCAACCAAAGTTGATTGAATGACTACTATAAATAAATTACAAATTATTAAAAAGAATATTAATATATTTTACTTTAAAATTAATAACTGTATAAAATTGAAGGTACTACAATTGTAAGATATTATTTATTGAGTAATTGAAATTAATGCCATTAATTAACGTCACGTGTCATTAACTCAATCACGTGACCTGCAATTCAGCTTTTAACAAGGAGATCATTTGCAAAATTAATTAAGTCCTTTTTCGACTTGGACTTTATATTTTATTTTATTTTATTTTTATTAATTAATAATAATTAATTTGAAAAGTTAAAACCAACTGTTCACATTATGTCTATTTTTTGAGGTTTTTTCTTTAAAAAAAAAAGTAAATATCAATTTTAATCTTGTGCATTTTATTTCAATTAGCTTTCTGTACTGGCAAATCAAACTATATACTTTAATTTTATTATCTGTTTTGATCTTATATCAACAATTTCGTTAAATTCTCATTTAAAAAATTACCAAACGATATTTCACTTGAAATTTTTATTACATGTTCACTTCTTAATGAGAAGATAATCTGAAAGATTTCGTGATTTTTTAACATATGTACGATTTATTGTAACTTTATTTTAGTAATTTATAAATATATTATAATAAATTATACAAATTTTAGACAATCACAAAATTTTTTCTATTATCTACCCATAATGTGGTAAACATGTGAAAATTGTTTCAAATAAATTCAATATTTTTTGGTATTTTTTTAAAAATTAATTTATAAAGTAAAGAAGAAACTAAGATTAATTTTAAAAAAATATTAAAGTTATTTGATAATTTTTTTACATGTTCACCACATCATGGGTAGATAACAAAAAATTTTACGTGATTTTTTAAAAATTTTATGATTTATTATAATATTTTTATAAATTAATAAAATAAAATTACAATAAATCGTATATGTATTAAGAAATCATAAAAATTTTCAGATTATCTTTTCATTATGTAACAAATATGTGGTAAAAATTTCAAATGAATATAATATCGTTTGGTAATTTTTTGAATGAGGGTTTAATTAAATTGTTGATGTAAAGTTAATATTGATAACAGAATCAAAGTACAGATTTTGGTTTGACAGTAATTTTAGTACGAGAGGCTACTGAAATAAAGTGTATAGTAAAATATTAAAATCGGTAATTACCCAAAAATAAACTAGTAGATACTTTCTCCAAATTTTCATTTATTTTTTTAAGAAATAAAAATAGGTAACCCTTAAAAATTATATACAATGGCCAGAGAGTATCGTTAATTCTACCCTATAATTTTGCTTGTAATTTTAATTAATGACATCCACATTGTTAATTTATCTAATTAATATCTTTTTTTAAATATTTATAATTTATCTTAATTATTATATAATTTAATATATGTAATTTTAAAAATAAATAATAATTTTACATTTAATTTTAGTTTTTAACATGTGTCGTTGTGTTTATATCAACATGATCATACGCTCTAATGTAATACGCATATGTTATACGTTCATTTGTTCAATTGTTTAAATATATGAATTATGTGTAATATTTTATTTTTATTAACGTAAAATATGTTGTTTTTTCAAATTAGGAATCATGACTTTAATTGTTTCTTTGAAATTTTGTAGTTTTAATTACATTTATTTTTAAATGGTTATTGAGTCAACTTTGACTGAAAATTTAACAAATATTCTCACGTGACAATGTTTGATTTAATCGATTAAATTAAACATATTTGGTTGGGTTTTATATTTTCAGAATAAATTAAACCAAACCGGTTCTCCATGTGTCGGTTTCCCACTTCAATAATTTTATCGTCTGGATTTTTTCGTTCTTTCTCATTCTCCTCCAATGGCGGCCTAGGCAGAAAGTCAATTTATTTTGGTAAATTACTTCAGGATACAATCATCTTTCTTGTATTTTTATATATTCTGAAGCAAAGTAAACCTCCTTTTCCATGAAGAATTATAAAACTTCTCTCATCTCTGAATTCCTGTCGACTTTCTGAGTCTCATCTATCGGGCTGGAAGTTTTCGCTGTTTAGAGGTAGGTTCTGAAACCCTTCTCCTTGTCTTTCAACCTTGGTTTGTCCATTCTCACCAATTGACCACGATTTCCAAATTTCACGTGTAACAGAGCTTGAGATGAGATTTGATTGCTGAAATCTGTTCCATCTTTCATTGAAGTTCGTTTTTTTTTTCCTGATTTGATTGATGAATTCATTGTTTTTTTTTTCTGATACTTCAATCTTTGGGAATAGAGCATTCCCTAAGTTGATCCATTTCGCATCATCTCTTTCTGCCTTATTTTCTTTTGTTGATTTTTGAAATATATTTGAGAGGGTTTCCATTAGAGAGGAGTAGAAACAGAAGAAGGAAGAATTTGAAAGGGAAAGTGCTGAACTGGATTGACTGATTTATTTTAACATCTTTAAACTGAATCCAATATGTTTGGTTTGTAAAGATGATACATAGACGCTGGCCTTGCGCGATGATTTTCTCCAATTGCTCATAAAGACCCAAAAAACCCAGCCCTTCAGTCTTCTGAAAATTAAGCCTAATTCGAAGCTCTCCAAAACTCGTCATCGTCCTTTCAGCCCAGATTGAATCTCAGACCGGCTCCTCAGTACTGGGATTGAAGCTCGGGAAAGCTCATCATTTCTGTTCAGGTAAGCCCATCTAAGTTCAAATTTCAATTGCTTTGAATGTGGCACGGATTTTTTTCTCAAACAAAAATTTGGACAATATATTATTTTGTCACTGGCTTGGTGTTACTAATTGTTTTGAATGAACCAAAATGGACAGTCATTCATCTGACTGTTTAGCTATGAAAGCTGAAAAGCAGAGCAATTTGGTTCTTTTCATACTGTAAAAGAAGAAGATGACTAGAAAAGGATGAAGTGTCGTACGTGTTAGGGACTGGGCTAGTATATTTGAAATTTTTTCATGATTCAATGTTTAATCAAGTAGAGTTTCAAGACTTCTTTGGAGCAGACTTGGTTAAAAATTTCCACCCTTCTCACAAATCTTTTCATATCAAAATAGGGCTCAGAATAATTTCTATTTTCCATTTTTTGTTCTCACGTCGGATCTAGCTGCAGTGAGAAATGTGCATGTGAATTGTAAATTGAGAAAGTGAGGTTTTGGGGTCCGAATCGTTTTTTGGTAGCCAAACTGAGAATGCCCGTTTGGTTCTGCTTGATTCCTCTTTGAATTCGGTTCCGTTTTGGTCTCATTTAGGTGGAACCTAGCCATTTCGCTTCTGTTCGGCTCCAAAATCAGACCGAACTGAACCTTGCCCTGCGTTACTTAATCTATTTTTCAGCTATATTAGTTGGTTATAATACTTTTTAAATCTTCAATGAAATGAGAATTTTGTTGCACTTATAGATCCACAAATTCATCTGCCGTTGAACTCTCAGTTAGTGAGGCAAGTTGAACTGTAATGTCAAATGAAATTATTTGATAAACTTGTCGAGTTATTTGAACAGGAAAACTAAGAACTACAGCCATCTCCATTGAATACTTATTTATTTTTCCTATTTGGAACCAAACCACAACTAAACTGAAAGGGACAGTTTGATTCGGTTTGAACTCGCTTCCATTTTAACAGAACGAACATTGGTCAGTTCTGTTAGAATCCAGAACCGGAGCAAATAAAATCTCCCACCCCAAAACTGATTACTATTTTCTGTGTTTTTTTCCTCTCAATCATGGGTGCCTAAATTCAAGCCAACTGATTTCAATCTGTAACTTTAGATTCATTCAACAAATCAAAGTATTGTATTTTATGGGAGAGGATTATTTTTTGGGTGACTTGAAGTTTGACCATTTACATAATGCGTGTGTACTTAACACTTAAGAATGATTAGAGTTATTGGGTTGGAATTGGATGAGTGGCCACTTACTTCCCACTTAGTTAGGTCCTTTTCTTAGTGTCTCACATTCTCTACTTTTGACGATTATTTATTTTCTTTTAAGTAAATCAATGTGAAAAATCATAACCTTTTGTTCAAAATTAATATTATGGGTTTGTTGTAATTTTTTTATGTGATCATTGTTAATTGTGATGTTCATATCATCAAATCATACTTTTAAAATTGAAAAAAAAAATTCTAAGATAAACTTGTTATGAGTATCATAACACTGAAGTTTTACATTTTAAGTAATATTATGTTGAAAATTGAAGTTTATGAAATAAATTATAAAATAATCTAGTTTTACATTTTTTAGCATAATGTGAACAAAAAAAATAATACAAACAAAAGCATAAATTAGGTGAAAATTGAAGTTAGGTTTTTGGTCAAATGTGGAGCCTGACTATTCAATTGGAGAATTGTTCCGGTATTTCTTCTTGTGACCATGGGAAATAATTTCTTCTTAGCTTATAGAACATAAAAGGGCTCTACTTGACTGCTGGTTCTATTTTTGTGATGAAACTACTTAGGGAGGTTTAGTACTTGAAATCCACTGTTCATGTGAGGGAACTCCTTGAACTTCCTATCGGATTTTCCCTTTGTCAACTTTGGTGCTTGAAATCTAATCCACCGTAGTTCAATGTCTAGCCAACTATGATGTATGGACCTCCACTTCTTCATTCAGTGGATTGATGATAATATAGAATCATAGGAATAGAATCTAGCTCCTTGATGTCACAAGGTTGTTCCGTACAAGCGTGCAATAGGCTGATGTAAACCTTCTGTAAGTTTTAGACCCTGCCCAATCTACATTTGTAAACACTTCAATCTATTTGTTTTTATTTTTCCTGCACATAATACCTTTGCCTTGACTTCCTTTGAGGTAATGGAGATTTTTATAGACAGCTTTGAGGTGATTTTCAGTTGGACAATGCATGAACTGACTTATTAAGCTGATAGCAAATGCAATGTCAGGCCTCGTATGAACTAAGTAAAAGTTTTCCAACCAATTTTTGATATTAGACTTTGTCCACAAGTACCTCATTCTTATTTTGACCGAGCTTCTGATTAGAATCAATAGGTGTTAAGGCGGGTTTGCATCCGAGGAGAACTATCCCTTTGAGAAGACCGAGCGCATACTTCCTCTGGGATATAGTAATTTCATTCTTTGACCTAGCTACTTTCATACTTAGAAAGAACTTAAGATTTCTCAAATTCTTAAGTTTAAACTGACGAGCAAGAAACTTCTTCAATGATGCTAGCTCCATCTCATTGTTTCCTATCACATCTATATCATCCACATACACAATTAGAATAGCAATTTTACTTCTTACAGTGCGTTTATAGAATAGTGTATGATCCGATTGAGTTTGTGTATAGCCTTGCTCTTTCACAGCCCTTGCAAACCTCGCAAATCAAGCGCAAGGGGATTGTTTGAGGCTATATAAGGACTTCCTTAGTTGGCCGACCTTTCCTACAACATTCGCATAATCAAATCCTAGAGACACTTGCGTGAACACCTCATCTTCTAAATCACTATTAAGAAGTGTATTGTTAACATCAAATTGAAAAAATGTCAATCCAGATTAGCAGTTAGTGAAAGTAAGATCCTGACAGTGTTGAGTTTGGCAACTAGGGCAAATACTTCTACATAATTTATGTCATAGGTTTGAGTAAACTCTCGAGCTACAAGCTTAGTTTTGTATCTTTCTATTGAGTTATCTAAGTTCTATTTGATTGTGAAAATCCACTTGCTGCCAATGAGGTGTTTTCTTTTGGAAACTTTTTCATCTCCTAAGTTTCATTCCTTTTTAAAGATCTCATTTTTTCTAGAATAGCCTCCCTCCACTTTGAAATACTCAGTGCTTCTTGTATCGTTTTTGAAATTTCATCATCAATGATGCTAACGGTGAAGGCGCTAAAACTAGGTGAAAGTTTATGATATGACACATGACGAACAATAAGATGTTTGGTACACTCACATACACATTTCGTAAGAGCTATGGGTATATTAAGATCACTTTGGATTAGCTCAGAGGTTGTAACATAGTCATTGTTGTCAGACTTTAGGGTTGAATCAAGAGGATATGGAATATACTTGAAATTACCTGGATCAACACTTGGTTCAGAGGATGACACTGTTCAGATGAGACCATTGATGAAAGTTATCCTCATTTAACTTATGAGAGCTAATTATGAAATTATGATTAGAATCATCAGTGGAGCTGGTGCCCAAATGTTGTTCTGCCATAAAGAACGAATTGAGACAAGACACTCATAGAGAAATTGGCAGAGGTAACGCTGGTTCGTGTCAGTTTCTTTCCAAACGAAGCGTGAGCCCTCTGTTGTCGACCTCCGATTTGCAAACAGAAAGCTGCTAAGAGATCAACTAAAGAAACACAGTTGCGCAACAACTTCTGCGTGACTGTGAGATAGCAGACCGAGTAGGACAGAGCCAACCGAAGATGACAGAACCGCGCGATGTTGCAGATGCTATCGCTGACCGAGGACTTTTGTGCGACTGGAGATGGCTCGTTGAACGTGATAGTAAACCAAGGAGGAGGATAGAGCTGACCAAAGGTGATAGAGCCGCATGATGTCGTTGACCAGAAATGGCTCGTTGAACGCATGAGCAAAGCAAGGAGAACATAGCAAGCCGAAGATGACAGAGTCGCACAATGTCGCTGACCGAGGAGGAGGACTTTTGCACACTGTCGCTGCTAGAGATGGCTAGTCAGACAGCAGTTAGGGCTTGCAGCTAGAGTCAATTTTTGTGAAAAAGAATCGATCTAAACCCTAACTATGATACTATATTAGAGCTTAATTACCTTACTTATTAACTAAGAATATATATACATGAATAGAATATAGTAAGAAAAAGAAAAAATAATCTAAATAAATATACATATATAATACAATTTTAATCTCTATAAATATGAAGAAGTTAATAACTTTAAGATATTTACGTATAGATTAGTCAGTAACATAAAAAGAGAATTTGTTAGTTCAAGTTCTCTGCCTTATCGACATAGAAAAGCATTAATCAAAATCTAGTTTGACTCATAATGATAATTTATCAAAGAATGACCTTAGGTATGAAATAATTGATCAATTAAGATCAATTTACCGGTGATACTTGGGTAACATTCATAAAAAATATCGAATGAATGTTGAGTTCAAAACATCCCCTTTGGCAATCTCTCCAAATTGGTCAGATTAAGTAAAATTATATGTAAGTTCATTATAAAACAATAAAATACATAATTTAGTATTTCTAAACAAACACTAAACACATTCTTTCAAGGTGACCAAAAAGATATTAATGTATACAATAAATTATTAAAAGAAAATTTCATTTCATTTTTAGTGCTGGTTTCCTTCTTCCTGAAGTGAAAAATTGCCTATTTCCAGTGGTACCACCCCCCAGGCATTTCTCTCACCATCGCCATCGCCATTGCATACACTAATTCCTTATACCCTTCCTATTGGAGACCTTTTCTCGTTATTTCTTGTGATGCCATTTAAGGTTTTTGTGCGTGATTTAACAAAGTGTGCTCAAGGTTATTGCCTATACCCTTCCAAATTGATTTATTTGGGAGAGTGTTTGATGGTTCTACTTGGCTCATGAAACGAAATATTAATTTGTATTTCTTTTCTGAAGCTCTTTGTTTTCTGGATCCTCTTCAGAGTCTTCTGATCCCCTCTTTGAAAGGAATCTTAGTATCTCTGAAGTTCCGGTGCGGGAAGTTACCAAAGGTGGAGATATATTACATGATGCAAATGTAGTCTTTGATCACAACTATATTCCTGTGATAAAAAAAGCAGTTAACAGGTATGTGACACTCTAATTGATGCTGCTATAACTCGCTAGTAGTACTTGAAGATACTTTGGAAAATTTTACATCCATTCTTTTTAACTCATTTCGTAATTTCATGTTTGTTACAAACTGTATATATTCATTTAGTTTAATATTTTCCATAATTTGAGAGATTTAATTTGGTATTTAATTAGGCAGTTTGATTTCCAGTTTTGTTTATAAATATTACCAATACGATAAATGAAAAACATCAAAAAAATAATTCCTTTTCTGAAAATCAACATGGTATCACGATATTTATTTGATTATAGCTACCTAGTTATGTTAATACCAGAAACATTAGTTATTTCTTCCTTCCATTCTTATATAACTCAGTAAGCATCTAGCTCGCACAGTAGACATTTAATGTTTTTGGAGTTTACTTAGAGATCACAGAGACCAAATATAAATGTGATTAGTCGTATGAATAAGAAAAGGCTATATGTTTATTCACTGTTCTTGGAAACCTTAATTGCAAACTATGCTCTTTCTGATGCTTAGATAGTAGTTATTGTCTTTATTTGTTTAATTGATTATCTTTCAAAGCTTGTATGTTGGCAAATTTGTTTTCATTTGAAATTTGGTGCTGAATAACAAACCCAACAAAATACTGGAATTTTTATATTGGGTATCAGTGATTATTTTTGTGCATTCGGGCAGGTCATCTTTGGCAATGAAGCTCCCTGGGAACGATGAAATGGACTTGGAAGGTGGTAAATTTGAAAAGGATAGAGATAAAACTCGCAATAATAAATTAGTTAAAATACACAACCAGGCCCTTTTGTCTGGCCTCGCATATTGTGTTTCTTCGTGTAGCATGATTTTAGTCAACAAGTTAGTGCTTT
Source organism: Begonia peltatifolia (assembly GCA_022433055.1). Lineage (NCBI taxonomy): Eukaryota > Viridiplantae > Streptophyta > Magnoliopsida > Cucurbitales > Begoniaceae > Begonia > Begonia peltatifolia. The sequence goes on from CM039529.1 coordinate 1,243,377, forward strand.
CCAGCTATGGTTTTAATGCTGGGATTTCATTGATGCTGTATCAGGTAGCTTGCTAATCCTTCATGTTCTGCGGATCTTTTTTTTTTTTAATTGGAGTTATCATTTTAGTGGTTAAGATTTTTGACTCGGTTTGATGCTTCTTCTGATGCAGAATTTTATTTCAGTTATCATTGTGTCCATTCTCAGTTTATTGGGAGTTATAACAACGGAACCATTGACATGGAAGTTGATTAAAGTTTGGTTGCCGGTAAATGTTATATTTGTTGGCATGCTTATTACAAGTATGTTCAGGTATAGAGTTGCCCCTAATTAACTTATCTACCCTTTTCATCTATTACATATCATCCATCAATTTTTACGAAATGTGAATGTTTTTATTGCCAAATGAATAAATTTGGGTGTTGTTATTTTAATGTAATTGTATTCTCTTTGAAGTTAGATGGTATCATTGCGTAGCCTTAAAATCATATTTTTGGTAGGAAAATGAGCATATATTTCTAAAATTGGGATATATATATAAATAAATTTTCATGGTTTTTTTTAATTGGAAACAAATACATGGGTTTATCAAGAAAAAAGTACAAGAATGGAGACTGCATGTCTTTTCAATTAGAAACGACAAAACTATATGATGTTTAAAATGTTTTTTGGTATACATGTCCATTTCTTATGAAAAATGTAATTTTTTCCTGAAAGGCATACAAGTATTGCTTGTTTTGAATAAATATAGAATTATGTTCTAGCCTTGGCAAATTGATATGATATAAATACTACTTAATGGTTCTTTTTCCTCTTCCTTGGAGAATTTTATATGTTCATCGATTGCCCTTTGATTTATTTACTTAGTGTGTTATTGTTCGAATAAAAGATTAAGCTAAGAGGTGTGATTCCATTATTTTTGTGTGGCTGCTTAAATATGGTGTATTTTCTCTGCAGTTTGAAATACATTAATGTTGCCATGGTCACAGTCTTGAAGAATGTCACTAATGTCATAACTGCAATTGGTGAGATGTATCTCTTCAGCAAGCAGCATGATAGTAGGGTCTGGGCTGCTCTTTTACTAATGGTACGCTGAAATAAATTATTATATTGTAATTTAAAAGTAAAATGACATTTTGATTCTATATTTATTTTATTCTACTCGATGTGTCGTTGCCTTTTTTGTATGTTTGAATGTTCGCATTACGCTGTATCACTTGGAATTTTTTTTGTGATTTTTTCGTGAGCAAGTGATGTAGGCAAGCACTGTCATTCTTACCACAAACTAAAGCTGAGGGTAGAATTGCTTACTCAATTGACTTAATACTTACCAATTAGGACCGAATTCGGGAGTGCGCTCCTAGTGCATTACTTAAATGAGTGATTCCCTTAAGAATGAGTCTCATCTCCATGTCCATCGCTGCATTTGCATCATTCTCCTTTGCTCTGGAGAAAACCCTTGCAACCATGGAGACTTTATCATTGGTCTTTAACTGTGATACCAACTGATTGAGACAATCAATACTATTCTTGTCAAAAGTTATAGCTGATGACAGAAGTGCATACTTAAGTACTTGTCTACTAAGACTAAACTCAAGTATGTACTCCCCTACTCCAACTCATTTATGCAGTTACTGCAAGAAGAGTTAATCCTACTCTCTTTTTCGACCAATGCTCTTGTATCTGTAGGGGAGAGAGAGAGAGTGATCATATTCTGACCTCAAGAGATGTGATATTACTATCTATAAAATTGCCCTTTATTATTATGATGCTTGATGGACGATTGTCTTAGATAAACAACACTCTTTCATAACAAACTACAATTAGTTCTCGACTTTAGATTACACCTATTACAAACACTCTTATCTAAAAAACATTTTTCTTCAATATCATAAAAAAAAAAAAACATAATTATTCACACTCCCTTTTCTCATCTATTATATTCCTCTCTTACTCTAACTTCCTCCAAAAAATTCTAATAAACTCACAAAAAAATAATTTATCAACATATCACATAATATTCAATTTATCCTTATTCTGTTTGAATTATATCTCATAGAGCCTAACTATTTTTTAGTTTGGAGAGAGAAGACCTTTGCTGGTTCAAATTACGTGAAAGAAAAACTTTTGCTCTCTTTGTTGCCCAAGTTTCTGTGCTATTTGTTGGTTTGTCTCTAGGTATGTCATTTATTTGTGAATGAAATCGACCTTAGCCTGGCCTTTGGGGTTCCATGTTGTTGGCACCCAGTTTTAAAAAAATGGGAACGGAGTTGTGCCCAGCCCTAAAAATATCAAATACAATAATAAATAGAAAAATTGATTACGATGGTGTGCATGTCCATCGGTCATTGCAGTAGAACTTAGTGCAAGAGACCAGATTGCAGTGGAAAATTTATTGAAACTTTATTGTGAGAATTTACAGTCATGAATAATGTTATGAGATCTGGGGGCAATTATCTAATGAAGATGAAACATTTATTGAGTATCTTGCATATTTTCATATAAAAAAAAGTGGAATCCTATGAATTAAAAACTTATCTAAGCTCTTCTATATCTTGCTTAAAAAAGGATGGCCATGTAAGTCAATTTATTTATATCCTAAGCTTTATACTTGTCTTTGTTTGAATGTGAAAAACATTTGTAACTTTGACGCAATTTAAATTACCATCCCTTTGAGTGTAATTTAGTTGTGAATATTCTCTTTTTATATGTTAGCATAATTTTTTTTTTTTTTTTTATGTGAATGAAATTAAGCAAATTCGAATAAAGAAATTCATTTGATTTAATTATGATTGACTTGGAATGAGGTTTTTACAAAAAAAAAATTATTTATTTATTGAGTTATTTGATAGCACATAATTCATTCAGATAATTTCTGCAATTTCTGGAGGCATCACTGATCTATCATTTCACCCTGCTGGTTACACATGGCAAATTATCAATTGTTTCTTAACAGCATCATATTCGGTAAGTAAATGCATCACTTATTATTATATCTACTTTGGTTTGATAGTTCTAACTATACGACTAATGTGATTTCAGTTGACTCTACGTAGAATAATGGACACGGCAAAACAAGTTACTAAATCTGGGAACTTGAATGAGTTTTCTATGGTCTTGCTGAACAACACGCTTTCTTTGCCGCTCGGACTAGTTCTTATTTTTGTATTTAAGGAGGTTGATTATCTTCTCACGACGTGAGTTCCGACTTCTTTCCTACTCTTTTTTATAATATTTGTATAGTTGTCTCACCAATTTGCTTAGAAATATTCTTAATGATTGAATTTTATAATCAATGCAATATCTTAAGCAAGTGGTAATTCAATATGCTATTGGAGTATAAGATTATTACTTCAAATTTCTATTCTACTGCTTTACCCGTTTTTAAAAGATTAAAACTATCCATTTTGATGAATCATTTAAGTTCAAACCTACTTGTGAAGGAAAATATTAAGAAATATTTGAAACCTGAATCCGCAAGCTATTAAAACTTTCTATGTTGATGACAGAGGCGTTAACTTCTCAACCCAAAAGCCTTTAAAAGTAGTTGAGGGGTGTCCTAACTTCTCACTTATTGATAATCACAAAGTTTTGAACTTATTTTGCAGACCACTTTTGAGATTACCAATTGTCTGGCTAGTTATGTCACTCAGTGGAGTTTTGGGTCTTGCAATTAGCTTCACTTCCATGTGGTTTCTTCATCAAACTGGGGCGACAACTTACAGGTAAGATGAGAATTTCTACTTACTTTTGGTTTGACATTGTTATTTTTACTTGATTTCTATAGCTTGAGAGGTAAAAGTTTAGGAATTTTTTGTCTGCTCACCCCAACTCAAAAGTTGAATTCTACCACGTCCAATCAATCAGGGGAACTTTTTATGACATGGGCATGGACATGATGGGTATCATGATATGCACTAATTACTAGATACCAAGTGCTCAAAGTAAAAACCATTGTTTTGTCTTTGATGGAGATCCTGACATGCATGATTACAGAGCACAGTAGTAGGATTTGAACTTGGCATGCATATATCGGATTACTTAGCCAAAAGTGTAGTTCAACCTAGAAGAACCAGTAAAAATTGCGTTTGTTTCTTGTACTAATTGCTTACATTCTTGCTTACCTTCTTCATTTTCCGTAATAGTAATTATACCATGATCATTTGATATTAAACTATGGTAAAGTAGATGTGTGATCAAGCACTTAACATTTCTTGCAATTCTTCTACAATCTGCAGTCTTGTTGGTTCATTGAATAAAATTCCACTTTCTGTTGCTGGCATTCTCCTTTTTAAAGTTCCTACGAGTCTGGAGAATGCGACAAGTATCTTCTTTGGTAAGTATCTCGTGTTTTTGTTTGATAAAAATTGAGTCACAACCTTGATTTAAATGTTTTCCATTACTTAAAACATGTGGTTTCTTCAGGCCTTTTGGCAGGAGTGTTTTTTGCTAGAGCCAAGATGCGCACTCGAGTTAATCCAGAACGTTCAAACAATCAAGCATAACCAAGCAACATCACCCCATCTTTAATATGCTCATGTTGTGATTTTGATTTTGATTTTGATTTTCAATGCTCCATTTGGGGTATGCCATTGAAGAACAGTTAAATTAAGTAGAAGTGTGAGAAGAGAATGTGCGTAGGTGTATCTGTTTTTATTGCCTGGAAACTGAGCTGATAAACCATTGATTCTTTAATCACTGATCTTTCTGTATCATGCAAACTCATGCAAACTTTTAGTAATCGTCTAGATTATCTTCTAATTTTCTCCAATGCTGCTATAAGTTGAAGATGATCCAGGGAACCATTTTGTTCAGAAATGTATGTTGTGATGTGATAAATCAACCTCTTAATGTTTTACTCTTGTTTATATCTAATGTTACTTTATAATTTGCTCATGGTTGAAAGTTGAACAAAAAAACCAGTTCATTGGGCTTGTCAAGGATCGAAAATAAAATCATATTCGACCAATTATTTTTTGTGAGTGTAAAGAGAAGATACCGTGAGGGGAGCGGTCGAGATGGAGACTAATGTCAAGGTAAAAAAGAAGAGAGATCGAACATGTAGTTTAATCTCATTTTTTATATGGTGTTATAAATTTATCACTGTGAGCAAATTGAATTTTGATGTTACAAAATCTTAGTAAAATCATCAAGTAGGTGTGTAATAATGAAGTATGTAGTGATTTAAGATCATTTTTCCTAATTAAATATGATTTCATGTTCAATTGGTTATGGTTATTTAGTATAATTTGTAACATTCAAGTAAAGGAAATGTATGTATAGGATCTTGGATCAAATGGGGTGCTTCAATATTAATGAAAGGGCAACATCAAGAGCCCTGAAGCCTTGCTCCATTTTTGGAACATTTTTGCATCGGTTTGTTTTGGTATATTCTTAGATGATTTACTCATTTTCAGCATCTCCGTTCAGTTTTGGAAATTTCAGCCAAACGCAGTTTCATTTTGAATTAAAAGAAATGTTATTTCTTCCGGGATTCATTTCATTATTTACTGATAAATCTGACGACAGTAAACTACACCAAACATCTTACCAGAAAACCAAACCAACAAAGAATGACTTTAGTTGTATCCTTCAAAGGAAGACAAACTTTCTGTAGAGATAATGACTTCTCTGTTCGGACAACCCTCTACATTTACAAGGATGGGAAAGAAAATAGAGCAGCAGACACTCTTTCTAGGTGAGGCGGTCAGCCTAATGACATTATTTTTAGCCATTTCCAGCCCTATAATACTGGATATGGCTACTTTGGAAAAAAAGATGTTATGTTTGGTGCTTAACCAACTAAGATTAAAGCAGCTATTTGGGAGGGCACTAATCTAGATCAACGCTACCCCTTACAAAATGGAATTTTGTTGCAGAAAGGGAAGATATTGCTGGTTCTCGCGTATGGCGGAATTTACTATTGTTCAAAATGATAGTCATATGCGTTACCTTTACGATTTTAAAACTTATTTTAAAATCACAAATAACCATAACTAGAATCGTTAGTCTTTTTAAGAAATATGTAATTTTAAAATGTAAACATTTTATCTTAAAATTATATTAGATTTAGATTATAGAAGAATAAAAGAAATATATTTTGATAAACGCTTTTATTCAGATATTTCTGTATGATCTCAATAGTTTTAACTCAGTATCAAGTACTTTGAAACCGTAGAGTTTTCTCTAAAAATCTTTATACTTAGATTTCTGACGTGTGAACGTCAAACTTACGAAAATAACACAATCTTATATTTGTGAATAGACGTGTTTCAACACATAAAACGTTTCTGTTTGATTTTAGAAAAATGTTTTCCTAAAATTGAATCCGGGAATATCACACCTTTTTTAAAGGGATTAAATCTCTCTCTTTCTATTTCTATCTCAAAAATCACATTTGACGTTTTTAATAAATCTATAAAAAAAAATTCAGATTTTTTAATAAAATTGATTTTTAAAAATAAATCTTATCTCATTAAATTTACTAGATTTCATTAGTAAATCAAATTTATCGATTAATCATATAATAAAAAAACAGTTTTTAGAATATATTATGAAAATAATTTTTCAAAATAATTTCATCTTATGAGATTTTCTCAATCTATTTTAAGTTTAAACAAACTATAAGTCAATTGAAGATCAAATCTTATTTGATCAAATTTTTCAGACATACATTTAAATCAAATTTTAAAAATCTAATTTGACAGTTTGTTAAATAACAAAGTTCAATTCAAATTTGAAGATAATATCTCATCTGATGAGATTCTTCAAATCTAATTTAAATCTCTTAAAATAATCTCATCTAATGAGACATTTTGAATTCAAAATATAAAAATTATTTATGTATTTAGAATTATAATGTATTCATTTGAGTGTTTATAAATGATTAATCATTTGTATATTTATTCTTTTAATATGAAAATTTCTATAGTGATATAAAATGACAGACCGATAGATCTATTGTCCTAAGCTCTAATAATATTTGTTAGTTAATATAAATTTTTTATATTAATTAACATAATTATTAACTCTACAGTAATTCCACTAAATACTTAGAGTTGTACTCTTAGAACTATAAAGTATATTTAATCAAAGAAATGTACATTGATATAGTCATTACATATGAATTAATCATTTATTAAGATTCGTAATAAAGTTAGGTATAAAATCCGTTAACATCTTATATTACATCTTTATCCTTGACTACCATTAGTTATTAATTAAATAATTAATTCATAATATTTATAAATTTACGCGCTAATTATTCAATTATTGAATTAACAAATAAGAAAATCTTGTATTATGAATTTCATTATATCAATGTTAACATTTTCAGCTACTCATTTACTTTATTCTCAAAATACAAGGATAATGCAATGTACCTTGTACAAAACTATACCGAGTAAATCAAATAATAAATTGAAATAAAATAAAAGTCTACTAAATACAATGAATGAAGATCATATATATATGACCATCATTATGATAAAATTAATTGTTCCTCATTTAACGGATATTATAAGGACAAATATAATTTCATTTGATCCAATGCTATAAAATATAATCAGTTTATGTCACTACATAAATAGTCAAGATATGACTATATGTTTTTAACGAAGTGAACTGTATTTATGACTTTATTAATTTGAAGATAATATACTTCAAATATAAGTCATGTACTAATATGATTATTATTTTTTTAAATTTAATCTCACATATATCAACGTATATGTAAATTTAAAATTGCACAAATAATCAATAATTTTTCTTTGAATTTATAAAACATATCGTATAATATAAACATAAAAATTAATCATAAAAATAATTATTAATTACATGCAATAAAAAATGTTCATGATATTTACTTGTGGGGTACATTATACCCAATAGATATTTATTCCTTCGTTATCTCATTTAAAACAAAAGTTGTTGGATGAGTTGATTCCTCTCTCATGGGTGGGTATTTAAGAATCTAGCGCATTATTGCAAATGTGTTTTGGGAATAGAGAACAAAATGTGTTATTTTTCTGTGTAGTAAAAGTAGAATCATCAGACCCAACAGGTCTCTTTCTGTAACGCCTTGTGAGGGGACGCCTTGTGAGGGGACTCACGACATAATAATGAGCAATCAAATCCAAAAATAAGTTGAATCGTCCTGTCACGACCTGGAGGCGGGCCTAACAGAACACCCAGTCAGGCGACTCGATCAAATAGCTCAAAGCTTAATTCACAGTAGAAGAATTGAACATAAATCAAAAGTAAAGATCTACACAATGATTACATATATAATAGTACGATAAAGAAAATAGCAGTTCAATAAGATCTACACACCAAATATCCAAAATCAAATCCAAATAATCTTATGCATGCCAAATAAAGATAAGTCCTCACAAAGAAAAAATTAAACATTCACATACAGAAAGAAATAAGTAAAGTTGCCACTGAATCCCAACTACTGGTTACTCTTATATTTGCTTAGAAAGGGACCAGTCGTTTGGGTTGAGTGACTACTTCGTACAAACGTTATACTAAATATATGTAAAACTTCTTTTACTTTTCTTTCAAAACATAATGAGATATAAAAATAATTTTCAAACATCGTTTTACGAAAACTCAATTTTTCAACATTTTAAGTAAACAGGCTCCACGAGCCATCGATGAAGCATTAATTTAAATATTGTCAAATACATAGACGACTGTGCGACATGCGCCACCATTGCACTTATCACTCAAGGACCCCTTCGACATGTAAAAATATAAAGACGACAACCGAAGTCCAAGAACATCTCATGAGCCAAAAAAAAAAACAAGCAACGTGCGATCCGAAGATCCAATCCCGTTACCTAGGTTGTCGGTGAACGACGGTCATTTATGAAGCAACCCGTATAAACGATAATAAACAAATATACCTTGATTAAGTTTAGGGATTCGAAACTCAAGGAGTGCGTCATCACTGTCATATTACCCATTTTGTAACGTGCAAGCATGACAACCTTCACGTAACTGAAGATAGACTGGATGTCCTCGTGATAGTTTGACACCAAAATTATCCAAAGTGTCACGAGGATAAATCCACCATCAGAACAATATAAAAATCATGCGTCATTGGTAAATGTGTAAATCATACATACATACATGTAAAAACACTGACGTGCTAGCGACTAGGTCTTGTCAGATTTTTATAGATGACAACTTATCAAAATAGGCTTTTAAAAACAATGATGTAAAATGCAGAGCAAATAATATAAAACTCATACATTTATGATAAGCTCTCATTCTTCCAACTGGAGGCATAACTTTAGCAAATTGCTCGAAACTCTCAAAGTTGTATGAACCTAAAACAAAAACGAAGGTTATGTTATTCCACTCAACACTAAAGGAAGACACAAGGTTGAGTCCTAAACCGGAACTAGGAACCAAATCCAGAACACTATAAATGGCTGACGCGCCTCTACGAAAAAATTTTCATTAATTGAAAACAGTATGGTCGATACTTTAGGAGAGACTGATCGACACTTATAGGTGGTGGTCGACACTTAGAACAATCAGGTTTGGTTGTTGTAGACACTTCATCCTATCAGTTTACACTTCCTTCAAATGGCTTAGCGGTTGACACTTCCCTCAAAGTGTCGACACCTTTGAGCTCTCAGGTTCTCCACCAAAATGCACCAACAGTTGACACTTTCTTTTGAAGTGCCGACACCTTTTGCAAAATAAATGCATGTGGTCGACACTTCCTTCAAGCGGTCGATATTTAAAACTTTTTTGTTTCCATCAGAGTTTGAAATGTCGATCGACTATCCACAAAGGTCAACACTAGTCGCGAAAATCATCCTCCCTCGCCGATTCTCCATTCTAAATGACTAGATAACTTAGATAAAACCTAAACGTACTCTATAAGACCGGAAAAAAACTCTCGAATTCAAGTTTCCAAGCTCAAATTGGGTTTCCATAAAAACCAAAATATTTAAACACGAAAAACAAAGGGAGAACAACTTACCCTTGAAGTTTTTCTTCACAAACATTGACGCTTGGAGTACAGAAGACACGATTTTGACTTTAGAACGCGGTGGTCTCATGATCGAAAAATCACACACTCTCTCACTCTCTTCTCCTTGTACAATCCTAACAAGAGAAAGGGAATAATAAGGGTTTCTCAACCCTTATATCTAAATTCTCTTATTTCTAAATTGACCACTCAACTTTCTTAATTTATCTCACACAACCCTACATGATAATAGCCGAAGCTCCTTCAAATTTCATTCTCCAAAATCCGAACATACTCTAAATTTCATAAGAAAATTATTCCAAATCATAATCATGGTAAAACCTGACATGTTGAATTGAATTAAATTAAAAATACTGATTTTTATATGGTCAACCCTTATATTAAATTATTTCATGTAATAACAAAATTCTTAAATATAATTAAAACTTCAGGGTCCATAAAACTCGGTTAAATCAGTTCCAACAGAGACATCAAAGATGATGTGATAATACAAATCCATAATATAACTATGCTGGAAATAGAAAAATAAGTCTAACATAATAAAATATCTAACCTCACTAAAGTAAAACTCTCCGAATAAAATAAGAACTATAAAATTTAGAGTTGAGCATACTCTTGGGTCGTCAACTAATAGTCTTCCTAACTAAGACTTGAAGAGTCGTTGTGTGGTTCGACTAAACTTAGTAAAGATAAAGTTTTATGTTCAACCTTAGAGCAAAGGAAAAAGAATAAGCATGCGAGTAGAAAACATTCTATACAAAAAAATTAACTATAAAAAAAGACAGTAGTGTAAGCATAAAAACATTCCACTATAGTAGTACATACACAAAAGTGGTTACTACTATTGACAAATAAATGCAGTGAAAATGGAGCTATTTATGGGCTTTATGTACACCATAGCATGAGAATCAACCATACTAATGATGATATTCAGCAATCGCAAAGTCATGAATGACATGTTTTATTTGTATTTTATTTATGATTGAAAATATATAGTTACTAATTCTAAGTTAATGATTTTGCGCATGATTAACTTGTTATCATACATGATTATATTAATAGAAAATATTCTTGAAAAAAAGCATTTGAAATATCTAATATGTGTAATGAGTTGGGTTTCAAACTTGATAAATTTTCATGCACTACTGTGTTTGCGGAACTCTGGTCCTTCAAAGCGGAAGTTTGTGTCAATGAAAATTGCAAAATCAAAAATATGTAGATTTTCTGTCCACTATGAAAAACAATGCAAAGCTCTTATAATTTGCTTTTGCAGAACTCTGAGTTGCAAAGCGGAAGTTCGCATCAATGTAAAAATGAAGAAATTTAACTTATGTGGAGTGATTGTTAAGACAAAATATGTTTGCAGAGTTTCTATAACTATATCTTCCAGTACTCCATGGATTCAAACGTGGAGTCCTGCACTCTAAAGAATGAAGAAAACATTAACATATGCGAAGTCCCAGACTTGAGAGTCATTTTTAGCAGAAGACCATGAAAAAAATAAAAAATCTCATTTTTATGCAGACATAGAGTTTCGAGTAGACTGTGACAGATGAATTTTGCAAGGAAGCAAAGGTCCACACTCCATTTTGTTGTGCCTAACAGATCTATTCCGGAGTCTTGCGACTTACATGCGGAGTTCTGCTCGTCGAGAAGTTTGGAGAAATCTATAAATAGAATTACATTTCAAATGGCAAAAATCACCCAACTTGAGAATCCTACACGAAGTGCTAGCAAATTTTCAAGAGAAGCTTATTTTCTTCTATTTAGTAACTTCATCTCTCTACTGACAATTTGAGACTTCTATTTGTGAGAGATTTGAGTATTGTACTTCTAATTTTGTAACAACTTTTGTAACTTGGTAAAAAAGTAAAGTGTGATGCCCTACAAAAGAGTCATTCTAAAGGCATTGGATTGATGTCCAGAAGTTCAATCCATCGAACCAAAAGGTAGAGTTGGAAAGGAATCTTCAAAGAGGAGCCTTGAAGCACGGATGTAGGCAATATTGGCTGAACTGCGTTAACAAAGTGTTTGCACTCTCTTTCCCTCTCTTAATTTATTAGTTGTGATCATTATTAAGTTTTAGAATCTTTAAAATAAATTAAAAAGTACAATTCACTTGGTTCGTACAAATCAATATTATTATTCGATCGAAAAAAATCTAATTCTCCCCTCTCTTTGATTAAATCGATCATACAATTTGTATCAGAGCAATGTCTTAAACTTTTGTGATTGAAATCTTGATTTTTATTGTGATAGATCACTATAACTTTTAATTTAAATTCTTCACATGTTGAGGGGCAATATATCACTAGCACTCATTTCTTTTATGGTAATGATTATGTTTATTGAAAAACTAGGATGAAAATCTTTGTTCAATCCATGGATTATGACTTGTGGAGTGTTATTGAAAATGATTCCTTTATTTTTATCAAACTAAAAAGTTGAGTAAATGTGCCTAAATTGCCTATGGATTTTGTTGACTATGATAAGAGAAAACTAAACCTAAATGTCAAAGCTATGAATACTCTATATTGTGCTCTTAATAAGGATGGGTTTAATAGAGTACAAGGTTGTAACAATGCATATTAAATTTGGCATTTACTTGAAGTTACACATGAAGAAACCAATCAAGTAAAATAAAATAAATATGCTTGTAAATGAGTATGAACTGTTTTTTGTGGAAAAAGATGAATCTGTTAATTCAATGTTTACGCGTTTTACTAACATTATTAATAGTTTGAGAGTGTTTGGGAAAGTTTATCTCAATGAAGAATTTGTTAGGAAAATTCTCCAATGCTTACTTAGAGGATGACAACCCAAGGAGACAGTTATCCAAGAAGCAAGAGATCTCAAAGTTTCCAAATTAAAAGAGCTTATCGGATTGCTAATAACTCATAAGATAACCATGAAAGCCAATGAAAAGAAAGATCAAAAGGAGAAGGAAATCTCCAAAAAGAAATACATTATTACCCTCAAAGCTTCCTCATGCAAACAAGATGGATATGAAAATGAAGAAGATAATGAGAAGATTGACTTTATCACAAAAAGATTTAGCGAATTCCTCAAATGAAAAAAGTTACAGGAAAAGAAGTTCTCAAAAGGAGACAAATCTCGAAAGGATAAAGAAGTCACATACTTTGAATGTGGAAAGCCAATACACTTCAAGGTCGATTGTCCTCAAGCCAAAAATGTGTCAAAAACATTCAAAAAGAGAACAATGAAAGCTTTATGGGATGACAGTGAAAATGATACTTCTTTCGAAGATGAGAAAGTAGTCAATATGTGTTTCACGACTAAAGAAAATGAGGAAAGTGATTCTTTTAATGATTTAGATGATGATGTCGATGAAAGCAAATGGATTGATGTTTGTATTGATCTAGTTGAACAATTAAATTTGCTTAAGCAAAAATACGAAGTGTTGAAAAAAGAGAATTTTGATTTAGTTAGAAAGCATGTTCTTATAATATATTCATTGGAAAAGTAGATTAGTGAGTCGAAAAGTAAGAATGTTAATTTAAACAAAATTATACTTAAGTTTATTACTGGTAGAAAAATTTTGAAAATGCTTTTGGAAAAAGCAAAGAGTGACATTTGATAAAGCCGGTATTGAATATGAGACTTTTGAGAAGAAAAATGAGTACAAAAAATCTTTGTTATCCCAACCACTTGTAATGTATGCAATAGAATTGGTCATAAGTATTTTGTTTGTCGTCTAAAATTAAATAAGAAATAGTCATCTTCTATTTTGATATGGGTTCCTAAAGGAACCAAGCAAGGATTGACACCTTCAAGCAAGGATCAACTACACTAGTTGACTTTTACAAGCAGGGATCAATTGCACTGATCAACCCTTCCAAGAATGGGCCGACACTTTCAGACAATAGTCGACCCTTATTTGGTTTTGTTTTAACAAGGATCGAACCTTTAGGGCGACTGACCCTACACAAGGGTCGACACCTTGGATTGTGATCAGCCTAACACAATGGTTGGCACTTTAATGTGTCGACAAGACCCTTTGCGATTTCCAGCGACGTGAATGGCAAAAACTCGCCTCATTCATGTCGATTTCACCCCAATTGCTGCAGAACCTTACACACTATTTAAATCCATCAAAATAACTAAGAACAATTAAAGGATTTGAGTTTCCAAACTAACAATAAACCTTAAAATTTGAACACGAAAACGAGAAAGATGAACAACTTCTACTTGAAGTTCAGTCAAAAGTTAGAGATCGAAACCTTACGAATAGTAATCCAACCTTAAAGCTAAAGGAATCACATATTTCATTCACCTCTCTCTCTCTCTTCCCCTCTCCGTGCGCACGACCAAAAAAAAAAAAGAACTTTCCTTCTTTTAAAAAGAAATATTTATTTTATTTTAATTAATGTAATATATATTTATTTATATGTAAATTAAAATATGACATATATTAAATTAAATATTTAAATATTGAATCAACCAAAAACCAAACGATATCTAAGACTTTACTTGAGTAAATTCCAAATTACCTTACATTATTTTATCCATTCTTAACCATGTGGAAGCTGTACAAATTTTACTGATTTAATTAATAGACCAAAAAAATTTAGTATTAACGGATCACAACAACTCAAGCCATTATAAAACATCATAACTATGAATAACGCAAAAAATTTACTTAAAAATAATACTATAAAAATATCAAATTTTACAAGAACAGTCAAGAAAAAAAAAGTTAAATAAGAGAAAAAATGATTAGAGCAAGTGAGCGAGCCAAAAGAGTGAGCGACCCTTCTTTTATGGAATCGGCCACAAGAGCTATGTCATTATCCTATCCTTTCGAGTAGTTATGCCACTCATATCCTTTATATTGCAAAAAATAATTTAGAGTGAGAAAAATAACACGGGACAAAATGAAGAGACAAACTACAAATTTATGTTCAGTTGCAGAAAGTAAAACATTCTACGATTTTTATTTACGATTTCACTAAAATTTTTCTCTGACTCAAAATTGTCTAAACATGTAAATAAAATGAGACGCGTGTTAGTCATCTACTTAATTTACCGATTATGGTTGTGGTAAAGTTTAAAATACTAACGGTAAATAAGTTGAATTTTGAGCAGTCCGAAATTAGGTCGAAAAAATAGTGTTGGTGATCAAAATCATGAACAAAATCGATAGAAGGCTAGATATTGAAGGTCAAAATTCGCCAAAACCGTGTGAAAAATTGCCAGAGAGAAGCTAGATTGCGCATGGTAGCTCGCGTTTTGCATTAGGACGACCTCGCCTTAAATGCGGGCTACAACAAAAGTCGCCTTAGTGCAAAACGCAGGCGGCCGTGAGTGGATTTAATAATAAGCGCTAACTTGTTTCTTGAAGATAATATAATATTTAATTTGTACTTAAATATAATTTAAGGTTTTTTTTTTTTTTTGAGGTTTAAATTGGATTTTTTTTTATTTAAAAAATATTAATAAATAATTAAAATAATTCGTCGAGGAATGCCTGATTTTAATAAATTTTTACTATACACATTCAACGCAGAGGCTTTTTGCATTTTAATATAATTAAAAAAAAAACCAAATAATAATTAAATCACCTTCCTTCGAGAACTCGATATTTGGTGTGTAGGTTTCGCCTGACTTGCAGAGAGACGACGGAAGAGGAATCTTTCGCACAGACGTAATCTGTACCAAGTTTTGGTCAAATTGCTGGCAATGGAGAACCCCCAGGACCGGAACACTGACTCAATCCTTAATTCTACCAGCGATCGCCACCTCAATTGCGATCGGAATTCAATTCCGTATTCAAATTCAAGGATGTGGCCGACGATCGATGGGCCGCTAGGGTTGTCAGAGGAAGACTCAGTGAGCTACGCTCGCAGGTTCTATAAGTTTGGATTCGCAATGCTGCCATTGCTATGGGCTGTCAATTGCTTTTACTTTTGGCCCGTTCTTCGCCACTCCAAGTCCTTCCCTCGTATTCGTCCTTGTAAGTCTATTCCTCTCTTTCCTTGCGAATCATTTTTTTCTCCTGAGCGTTTTATGATCTTTCTAGTTGCGTTGATGTTATGTGCGTATATGTATTCAAACATGAGCTGTGTGAAAGGTTTTCTTTTTTTTTTTTTCTTGGGAGTAGTCGAATTGCTAGTTATTTTGGTACATATTTCTAATTTGAGGAAATTTTTGAGTGCTGTGTTATTAATTTTCAACGGAGAGTAAAGGGATTAACCCAAGTTGAACTTCTTTGTTATGACACCGGAAGATATGCTAGTTGTGCAAATCAATAATTGTGTATTGTAAGAAATGATTAGTGGATGAGTTTTTTTTATATGTGCTATTTAGTTGGGTGAGGCTTGGGTTGGAGTAAGTTTTGAGATCTTAGTTATGGTGATGGAGCAAGGATGCACCTTAGACTTTCTCTATGATACAGATAGGTCTTTTTTTTGTTTCAAAATTACCTTTGTAGAAGATAAAGCATGATTGTTTCTTATTTATCTCATTAAACTGGTCAGATAGAGAAATCTATGTTATTGATTATCTGATCATAAATAAACCATTTGATGATAAATTTTTTTTTTTTTTACTGTGTTCTTCCGATATATCTCATTTATGTAAGTGATAAATAAGAGGAAAATTTATTATATGCATTTAGCTTCCTTTGATTTCCAACCATTAATGAACCTACCTTTCTGTATAACATAATTGTTGTTTTGTTAAATGGAATTGCCCTTGAAGGTAGATCTTTAAATATATCGATGTGCACTTTACAACTTGTTAAAATCTGGTGCTTTGATATTTAAGTGGAGAAACACTTGAGGTACGAAATATAATCATTTGAAACAAATTTTACCTTTTGTAGACGTGGTTGGATCAGCAGTTGGATGCGTTGTTTTCACGGCTATTCTTTCTTCCTGGGCTCTGACATTTGCAGTTGGAGGGGAAAATCTATTTGGACCTGTTTGGGATAAACTGGTGATGTATAATCTTGCTGATAGATTGGGATTGACAGGTTGGAGTTAGTCTCATCTCCCTTTTCCGCCTCTGTTACCTCAATTACAGAAGCATTTGTAAATCTGTCTTCTAAATACTCCATAAATCTGTTTCTTTGTTGGATGATGATTTTCATATTCAGATTTGCTGTTGGATTAAGGAACTGCTAATGTTGTATGTGTTAGTCTCTTATTTTTGTCATCAAAATGTGTGTAAACAAATATTAGATATGATGTAGGGAAGATGATTTGGATCAAGGGGTGAACAAATAACTTATCTCTTTTAGGTTTTTCTTTGCCCAACTTACAACCAGGAGTCCAAGAGGCAACAGACTCGGAGTATCTTATTTTGCTGTCTAAAAGATGCGATGCAACGATACTCAATAATCTCCCTCACGCAGTTTCCTCTCATATATTCTCCTCCATAATGCCTCAGCTACTAACATGACTAATTAATTATGTCGGGAAAGGCTAGATTCACACCTCATATTGGTGGGCTAACCAAATTGAGGACTAATGGTTGCACTGGTCTCGAATCAGAACTAGAACTGAATCTTGAACCGTTGATGTTGGAGACCAAATTGAGAGATGTGGTTTAATTGTCCTCCAGCTACAAATTAAAAATAAAATTTTATATTGTATTCTTGGATCCATTGGATCAGGTTTAAGCCAAATCATGAGTTATTTTTGAGGTTGTACATAATTTGAATTGGATTGAGGTCAGATTTTTTGCGCATGATTTGGTCTTGTTCTAATGGTTTTTTGCAGATAAATCGTGAACCAAACCATGGTCCATGGTTCTTCTATCTTCAGAACCAGCTACGGTTCTCATAGAGGTGAAAACCAGACTAAATTGTTAAATTTCTCACATTTTTTGTTCGTTCGCAAAATAGTCTATTCCTTAATAAAATTCGTCAAATGTCCCATATTTTTTTACTTACAATAGTCATTTTAACCTATTGTATTACTTAACTCGTTCGAATTTCTGCACACACTAGCTATCACAATCTATTTTGAGAACTAAAAGATAATTCAACAGAAGTCTATGTTTGAAATAGACTAAATTTGACTATGTGCATGACACCGGCAAGTCAAGGTAACTATGGTGAATTAAAATATCTATCATAAACGAAAAACGTGAGACATTTAGCAAATTTTATGAAAATATGAGCTGTTTAACAAACTTCGAGTCGTTTTCGAACTCGCCAGTGAACTAAATCATGTTGAGTTGTCTTGCTCCACAAAAATGGACTCATGCGTGGTCCGACAGACCTTGCCTAAACTTTTATTCAAGCACGGGTGGTTCGCCCGAACAAAAATACGAGGCATGGCCCACTAACCTAGTATCATTTATCTGATATAGAAAACCATTGATATTCTTTTATAAATTTTAAAATTGGGGGTGCCTCCGTAACATTTTAAGTCGCAGCCTCAACATCTTGGTAGTTGTCCTAATAACTTAGGTCCCGGAGTCCTATCAATGTTGGCCCTCCCTTCAAGTTAGGTCTAAGTTTGATCCAAAGCCACGTTGTACCAGATTTGGACAAACTAAAATAACAAAAGTTGGAATGAAGGTATGGCTAGCAAAGATCGACTTGGACTGGCATGTCAACCTTGGAATTACATGCCTTTTAGAGTGTTAAGAGTATTTATTTCAGTGTTTTAATTGTCATAACGTCTTTGATAAATTATTTTAAGAAGTTAATTCAACAAAAAATTATTATTATTTTTTTGTTTTTTTTACAACGGATTATATTAAAATCATTTGACACGTAGGCATAAATAAAAATTATATCAAACTCTTTATGAACAAGAACATTTAAGGTTCTTGTTTCCGAATGTTCATTATTATCTATAACAACCCATATAGTAAGTAGCATGTGCTCTAAAAAGTACGAGTCTTTCGTGCCAACAAGTTTTTTTTTTTTTTTTTTTAATTTCTATATAAATTAGATCCCAAAAAATAATAAACCATATCTTTTCATGTATAAAGTGACGATTGGATCAGCAAAATAAATCAAGTAAATCAATGTCAAAGTGTTCAGAGGTGATATAAACTAGTTCAGTGTTAGAATCATACCAACTAAACCAGCTACATTTGGTTCTACAAATTTGGAATTGAAACAACTACGAGCGGTGAAGAAATCGAATCAAACTAACTTTCTAGATTTTGTCGTAGTTCAATTCCATAAATAAATTTTTTTTTTTATTGAAATCTAACCAAGCCTTTTGGCTATTTAAAGACCCACAATGGATTTGAGACAGAAAGAAGAACGAGACCCACGAGTGAAACGAGTCATTCGACCCTCAAATGTCAATTATATAACCCTGCAGTGGAAGTCTTATAAAATGATTAAAAACAATGGTCCAATAAAATTGGGTTAAACCGAAGGTCCAACAATGACATTGTGACATTATTATTTCAACAAATTGCACAAAACGAATAGTTAACAAAAAGTCTAACTAAAAATAGAATAAACAAGAATGAATCTCATCTCTCTCAAGATAAAACACTCAAATTTCTATAAAAAAACAATAAATTCATTATGAATTGGACTTACCGATTGATATCTTCATCGACAATCAACGTTAATCTTGTCCTAATCTCTATTCACGCCCAAGAATATGAATTTTGAATCTCCTTCAACTCGAACATTGAAATTCTTCGATCACAAGTTTCTCTCTAACTGACTAATGGCTCCAACGTTGTGAAACCTCTGTATTTTACAAGTTAGTTTTAAGTCTCAAATGTGGTTGGTTTTATGGAACGGCTGAGTTTGGTCTCAAATTTCGCCCAAGGTTCCAAGTGTCGGTCATGTTTTCTATGTTTTGGGGTTGGGTTTTTGAATTTGGCCATTTGGGTGGGTTAAGATCAAGAACTGAATTGAACTGGACTGTTCGATTTTATTTACTTCTTGATAACAATTAATTAAAACAATTAATTAAACGTACTTTGCTAACTTTTAGCATTCACTTATTAATCTTACTAAACATGAGCATTTAAATTAAAAAATAAATAAATAAACTCATTTTACGTGCGCACTAATTTATTTGATATTAATTTATTTAGATCAGAAAAATACAAAAGAAATTAATATTTTAGGTTAATAATTTCTTACCTTATTTTCTTCTCATATATATTTAGTTAGAGATGTTTAACGAACGGGTTGGCAATAGCGAGCCGAGTTTGGTCCAGTCTCACGAGACGGGCCAAGCCAAGCTTAAACGTTCGGCTCGTGAGCCCGCCAAAGATCAAGCTAAACGAGCGAGTCAACGAGCTGGCTCGTTGGCTCGGCGGGCTAGGCTCACGAGCCAACCCGCTCCTCATCTCCACCGGTGGCCGTTAATTTCAATTTTTTTTTACAAACAAAACTATTTTTCCCTGGCAAAAATCAACGTTTATAGTGGCTGCTCTAACATTCAACTAAAAAAATCGGGGAAAAATTTCGACTTACGGCGGGATTTTTAGTCACAAAGTTGACGAGCATAAAAAAGATGGTCGATTTAAGACTAATTTCATCAAAATCGGCCCCGATCGGCCGATTTCTTCTTTCTTCGTTGTTTGTCTCTGCTCACCCCTTTCTGTTTTTCGCGGCGCCATACTCAGCAGGAAAGAAAAAAAACTCTTTCGCACTTTCGTTTCCAATTTTCTTTCATTATAATTAATCATATTCAAAATAATTGTAGTGTGTCGAGGAGGCGATGTATCACATAAAAAGGGGCGACGCATTGCCCCACTTTCTACAGTGGAGTGATGCAAATCGACCAGTGAGGCGTTGCATCGCCCCGAGTGGCGATTGATCGCCCACTTACTGAAGTGGGGCGTTACATCGCCCCAAAAGGCGATATTGGGGCGATTGATCGCCCCACTTGCTGGAGTGGGGCGATCACTCCCCCAAGCACTGTTAATGTGAACAGTGTGTGAACAGTAAAAATATATTTTTTTTAAGTTTTAATAATAATTTAATCGAATTCGATACGGATTTAAATGATTTAAAAAATATCTAAGTATTTTAAAACGTTGTCAATTGATTTAAAGATAAAAATTTATAGATGAGTTAGTGAGTTGCGGTCTGAGCATTGTACGGTTTTTGAGTCGTGAAAAATTTTGCTGAGAAAACGTTGTGTTTTTTCTATAAAACACCATTTTACTTGCTGTTTGAATTAGGTGACTATATCACTGAATCAAGTGATAATCACGATGTTGTATTTATTAATTGTTTCTTTTGTTTGTTGATTTTTTATATATCATTGTGAAAATTGAATGTTTGATATATTTTTAAGATTTTACCCTGTTTTGATTTCTTTTATGACTAGTTGTAGTGCTAGTGTTCGAAGATAAAGGACAAAGACATCTGATATTTGAAATTATTTTAATATTGTTAACGATGACGATGATAAAAATTTAAGAACTAAATGTAATCACTGTGTAAATTAGTGGATAACGAAAACATCTAATTATTACAGTGTATGTTTGATTATTTTCTATTTCAATTTTTATTTAATTACATTGTGTCATGTACTATTTATTTTTTTATCTTTTTTTGTGGCTTTGACTTTGATATTTTACATCTATCTCGTTATGCGTTACAAAAAGAAAATTTTTTAAATTGTAATTTGCAAACAAGTTTAGAGAGGGAGAATAAGAAAAGAAAAACGGGAGGATCTGAACCGAGACCAGAAATCTGACCCGGTTCTGAAAAATTTTTTGGATTTATTGATGCAAAAATTTAAAAATCGAATTTTTGTGATCCGGTTCTAATTTCTCTAAAAATTCGATCGTCCCAACCAAGATCACCCTAAAAAATAGCGACTCAGACAATTTAAGTTGCTTTTATTATTTACTGATAGTAAAGTGTTTGAAAAACTTATATTATATTAATATAAGTTGAAAATATTTATATATGCTCAGATCATTAGGCTCGGCTCGTTAAATTCGTTGGGTCGGCTCGGCTCGGCTCGTTAAGCTCGTGGCTCGCAAGATGGCTCGGGTTGAAAATTTTTTTGGGTCAGCTCGTTAGGCTCGGTAGGCTCGTTAGGCTTGGCTCGTTAGGCTCGGCTCGTCAAACTTTTTCAGGTTCGGCTCAGCTCAACTCGCTCGTTTAACATCTCCATATTTAGTCCTTGTATTTAGAAACATTTTATTTAAGTTCAAGTAGTTTCACTCAAAGATCTTCATAATTTTTATTTTTATTTTAAAAGCATAGTTGGATCTCTTTTTGTTATTAAATATTTTCAAAGAAGTCAAATTACAATGCTTTAATCCCGTATTTTATGTATGAATTTGAATGATCTATATTGGTTGAATTAGTTTTAAACTAAATTTCAATATTTTAAATTTATTTAATTTAGAAAATGATTAATAAAACCCTAAAATGTTTTAGGACTTATACGTAGAGATGAAAAACAAGTCGAGCCGAGCCGAGCTGAGATTGAAAAAATCTAGCTTACCAAGTCTAGCGAATTAAACGAGACAAGTCTAAGGAGCACAACGAGTCAAGACTGACGAGGTGAACTAATTTTTTTTAACCCAAACTAGTTGACGAGCCGATACGAGTCTTAACTAGTTAAGTATAATGAACTTAACATACATAAATATTGTCAATTTATATAAATGTAAGGTATATTTTTAAAACAAATAATTATTAATTATATAATAATTATAATGTTAAAATAAATAGTTAATTGTTTAGCTAACAAGATTATTTATTAATACATAAAATAACATGTATTTAAGAAAAAAATTATTTGAAATGGTCCAATAAAAAGTATGACATAAATCATTACAAATATTTAAAAGTTGTATCATTACAAATTATACACATATAAATTAGGCTAAAAATCGAATGATTCGGTTTAGTTCAGATCCAAACCTGACCCGTGCCCACTCCTACATTTTATCCAATAATTTTAAAATTATGAAAATAGATATTATAAATCTAATTAAAGCTTGAAATGATTTAAAGAAAATATCGATTAATCATATAATCTAAAAACAGTTTTTAAAACATATCTATGAAAACAATTTTTAAGATAATATCATCTTATAAGATTTTCTAGATCTATTTTAAATTTTAAAAAATTATAAGTCAATTATAGATCAAATCTAATCTGATCAGAATTTTCAGATTTATTTTTAATCATCTGATAAAATTCTTCAAATCTAATTTAAATCCCTTAAAACAATCTTATCCAATGAGATATTTTATTTTGAATTCAAAATAGTCAAATGAATATATTATGATTAATAATATAAAAATTATTTATATATTTTGAATCATAATATATTTATTTGAGTGTTTATAAATGATTAATTATAATTAATCATTTATATATTTATTTTTGTAACATGGAAATAATAATAGTGATATAAGATGACAGATAGATCGATAAACCTATAGTACTAAGCTCCAATAATATTTGTTAATTAATATAAACTTTTTATATTAATTAACACAATTATTAACTGTAGAGTAATTCCACTAAATACTTAAAGTTGCACTCTTAGAACTATAAAGTATACTTACTCAAAGTAATGTCCATTGATATAGTCATTATATGTATTAATTCTCTATTAAGATTCGTAATAGAGATAGGTATAAAATTCGTTAACCTCTCATATTACATCTCTATCTTTGACTACCATTAATTTTTAATTGAATAATTAATTCATAATATTTATGAATTTGTGCGCTAATTATTCAATCACTGAATTAACAAACAAGAGAATCTTGTATTATGGATTCTATTGTATCAATGTTAGCATTGTCAGGTACTCATTTAATTTATTTCCAAAATACAAGGTTTATGCAATATAACTTATACAAAACTATACCGAGTAAATCAAAAAATAAATTGAAATGAAATAGGAGTCTAATAAATACAATTATAAAATTAATTATTCTTGATGTAACGGATATTATAAAGACAATTATAATTTCATCTGGTTCAGTTATATATAATCAAATTATATAAAATACAATAACTTTATGTTACTACATATATAATTGGGATATTACTATACGTTTTCAACGCAGTAAACAGTATTTATAACTTTATTAATTTGAAGATTATATATTTCAAATATAAGTCATAGATTAATTTAATTATTTTTTTTAAATTTAATCTCACATATATCAACATATATATAAATTTAAAATTATACAATAATTAATTATTTTTTTTAATTTACCAAATATATCTTATAATACAAATATAAAAATTAATCATAAAAATGATTTATTAATTACATACAATAAAAGAAGATGTTTGTTAACATTATACTCAACATTGGAAATTTCAAGATTTAGTTGAGTGTTAGTCTTACGTTGGTGTTTAAGCAGGAAGAATGAGTACACTTTGGGTTTTTACGGAGAAAAATTGAGCGTTTAGAGAGCTGGATAATTCAGGTTGCTGAACGGTCTCCGTTCGGCCACATCCGGCCAAGTTGTGGATGTCCAATTAGGAAATGGATGACACCATTAGAAACTAGATATCTTGTGGAGTCTGTATCACTTTGAATCGTGCAATTCGGACAAGTATTTGAGAAATTATGAATTTCCGAAGTTGGTCGAAAATTGAGTTGGATTTCGGGTTTAGTAGAGAGTTTTGGTTTTGTACGAGTTATGACTTTTAAGCTAGGAATTTATGAATTGGACGAGGTGGAATTGATAAATGTATGATTTTATAGGTATTTCCAGTTAGCGTACAAAGTTACAGCGAGGAATTTCTAGGACGCCAGGTAAGTAATAGATTGCTTGTAATTTGCCCTCGGGCCTACGCTATGAAACGGTAAAGTTGCTTGTTTGTTTTGACTGTTTGTTTTGTTGATTAGTCAGTTAATTGCGCATATGTGTTGACATGTATCATGGTTTTGAATTACGAAAGAACGAGTTTTGAGCATGTTTTGAATTGTGCATGTGAAATGTAATCAAATAAGAAAAGATGTCACGTATGGGAACGTCTCGTCATTAACGTGTTAGTAAGAAAACACTAGAGGGTTCACATTGATGAAAGTACGTAAGATGACATGGTTTGTGAACGCCTCGTTATTAACGTGCTAGTGAGAAAGCACTAGAGAGTTCTATGATCGATGTTGAGAGGGGATTTTGTATGACCGTCCCGTGCGTGAACACGATGTGTGCCTCTAATCTCGCTCCATGGGTCATAGTTTGGCCGTCCTGAGTGTGAAAGGATGGGTACCTACTTGACTCACACGTGAAAGCGGAAGATGATAATAATAAAAACGAAACGAAAACGAAACAGAGCGTAGAAACTGCATGTGTTAGGGGTTGAGTTGTGTATTGATTGTCAATTCATATTTCATACTTGCTAAGCATTAGGCTTGTGTTTTGTGTTCCATGGTATAGGTGACGGCGAGCTCTCCGGTGAGTTGTTTGAGCACATGCATGACTAGGATGACAGTTGGTGACGTATGCTGTATGCCGGTACAAGCAGTTTGTTGGGGCGACACGACCATGGTGTGATAGGTTGTGGGATTTTGTAAGCATTTTTGTGTTGAACACCTGTGTATAATTGTAGATTAGTATTTTGATGTAATAGAAAGTGTTTTTAAATTGTACAAGTCATTTTGACGAATGATTAAGATTTTTTTTTAAACGTAAAAGGTTGTTTTTAATGATTGAATACTCTTTGGAAGTTATTTGGGAGAAATTAGTCTGGATTGTATGGTTTTGATTGTATGATTTTGGGTTAGACTCATTTTTAGTCGTTATAATGTCAAATTTTCATGAAAATGATTTTATGCCAAACTCTTCCGCTGCGATATTTAAAAGGCTTTTAAACGTTTTAAGATTTTTAAACAGAGTTATGGGGAGTAAGTGTCGACCGATAAGCTTAGTGGTCGATCAGACCCTGCAAGTGTCGACCGTGAGGGTTGACCTGCGCGGGCAGAGCCGAAATAAGTGTCGACCTATGGTTATAGATGTTGACCTAAGGTGGACCGGGGCGCTACAGTTTGAATCCTAAGTTTTGAGTGAATGGTTCAATGAGTTTTCTCCGTTGATGTTACTCTGTTTTGAAAGACGTATTTCTAATTGTAAAGTTGATTGGAGGAACTTTGTGTGGAATTGGGATGCATTATTTGGTATTTTTATAAAATCATCTAATCTCTTTAATTTGAGAGAAATTTTCTTAATTTTCTCTTAGATTTCATTGTAACTTTAGGGTAGATTTTTCAGAATTTTAAATAGATGCGATTGAAAAAAAAAAAAAAATTTTTAAAACAAAAGAGGTTGGAGAAAACGGGACCAAACCAAAATTTTCGATCCGGTCAGGTTCGGTCCCGATACTCAAGAAATTTTTCTCGAAAGCTCAGTCCAATTTCGGTCTGGGCTTCGAATCGGACCAATCTAGACTGTGCTCATCTCTTCTCTGTTAGTATTGTAAGTCAACCATGTCCTTTTCCAATCATTAATCATCGAACAATATTAAAGCATATTATGTGCCACTTGAAAGGAGTCCTTAGGCATGAGATCTTGTATGGAAACCATGAACATATTCGCACTCGTGTTTTCATGAACAAAATACATATTGAAATTGATTGTCGTTTTATTAATGAAAAAAATACATGAAGCATTAATTTCTACCGAGTAAGTAAAGATTGGACAGAAATTAAAAGATCTGTCAACAAAAACTCTAATTAAAAACCACGTGGATTACCTGAAAATTATTAACATGTATGCATCAGTGCCAAATTAATTACTTTAATATTTCTATAGTAAGAAAAATTTAATTTTGTATTGAACTAAGAGTTAAATAAGATAATTTATTTAAAATAACTTTCTTATTTTGATTTCTAATCTTGTTTCAGGTTACTATGAATGAAAGATTATTGAAAAAATAATTTCTTCTCAAGATATTTCACCAATTTAGATATGATTATTTTATAAGAAAAATTATTCATCATATTCCATAATTCTAAGTAAATACTTAATTTTTATATTAGCTCGCGATGAAATATAATATTGCTCTATAAAAATAAAAAACTATATATTTTTCTAAAAAAAATTTTTGTTAAGAAAATCACAGGATCATACTATTAATTTAGGTTTAGTATATTTTTTTAATAAGAAAATATTATATTATCAATTTTAACATAGACTATTATTTTATTAATTTACTCTCTGTTACCAAAATGAAATGGGGGAATATGAGATTGATGGGCCTGAGAATCTGGATAGAAACAAAGCAGGAGAGGTCAGCGGAGAGACAAAATCATGGGTTTTGGAGCATTTAGGGCTGTAATTTGAAGAGCCGCCCACCCTTTTCCTCTGTTTTAGGATTGCCGTCAATCAATACCCAGTTTGGTATCTTCATTTTTCTTCAACTTGGAAACCCATCACTTCCACTTTTGTTTCTCTTCTTCTCACTGGTTTGTTTGGATGATCATTCTCTGCTACTTTTTGAATTCAAATTCTCTCGTCTCTTCATTTATTTTGTTTCTCTCAGATGGGTCGGAGGTATTGAACTAGTTTTCATGTTATTTAGCAGGTGAGTCGAGTGTCTCTATCTTATGGATATTGTCGAGTCTACACTCGACCTTACAGTCCAGAACCCAGAGGTGGAGGAATTTTCTTCTGCTAATTTAAATTGGACCAAGTTTGGGAATGCAAAACACTATGATGAAGTAGCTCTGATTCCATATACGCGTGTAGATGAGTTTATTATTGGTGAATGCTCGAACGTCGAGTGCCCAACTAGATTTCATATCGAGAGGGGAAGAAAACGCTCAAAGGGTAGCTTGAAAGAGTTCAAGACTGATGAATACTTGGAATACCGAATGTGAGTATATATGTAACCTGCTTCCCTTTACTGTCTTTCCTTGAGGGTAACTCGAACAGTCATGAACACTTTCAGTGATTTTAGTACCATGTTCTTTATTTTAAGGTCTTGTTTATCATTTTTTATTAAAACATTGATTGTCCGGTCCTGCTTAAACTTTTGCAATTTGCTCACAGAAATTCTCTTACACAAACTAATAAGAGACGTGACCCTTTATCATCTTAATAAATTTCATATCTTTGACCTTGAAGAAGAATATGCTCAAGTTAAAAAGGCCCTCGCCGTTTGAGTTAAGGCATGCTTGTCTTATATTCTTGGAGACGTTTGAATAGTCGTGTGATTATTGTTTTGTTGTTTTATTTTGGGATTATTAAACTTGGACTAGTAAGCGAACATGAATTAATGTTTTGGTTTCAAGGTTTTGTTTGCAATATGAAATACAACTCCCTATCTTGTGAGAAGAATCTGTAAAACAAGTTGACTACGATTTGGCTTAGAGCTCTGCATCCCTTCTTCCGTATTGTATTACAATGGACAAAAATAAATATATTTTTATCAGAAATTTAAATTACTACTAGAAACTATGCTTATTTTCATTATTTTTCTTGAGGTATTGGTGCTCTTTTGGTCCTGAAAATTACGGAGAGGGTGGAGGTATATTGCCTAGCAGAAGATATCGGCTCAATACACGAAATCGTGCTGCTAGACCTCAATCAATGCGAGGCTGCACATGCCATTTTGTGGTGAAGAGGCTGTATGCACGTCCTTGGCTTGCACTTCTCATCTACAACGAAAGGCGTCATGTTAATAATTCTGGCTTTGTTTGCCATGGTCCCCTTGATAGGGATGCAATTGGCCCTGGTGCTGGTAAAGTTCCTTATATCTGTAATGAGATTCAGCAACAAACTATGTCTATGATTTATCTGGGTATTCCTGAAGCCAACATTGTAGAGAAGCATCTTGAGGGACTTCAGCGATATTGTGGTCCAAACGCAAAAGTCAATAGTCTTGCTTCCCAATATGTTCATAAACTTGGAATGATTATTAAGCGGTCGAGTCATGAGTTGGATTTGGACGATCAAGCTAGCATCAAAATGTGGGTTGAACGAAATAAGAAGTCCGTCTTTGTCTATCAGGATGCTTCAGAATCAGATTCTTTCCTTCTTGGAATCCAAACGGAGTGGCAATTGCAACAAATGATTCGATTTGGCGAGGGTAGTCTTATTGCTGCTGATTCGACATTTGGCATCAAGAGACTTAAGGTAATATACTTGCAAGTGTAATTAATAGTTTTGAATGATCATAAATTTGTAAGGTGTTTCTTTAATTTTCTGTTCTTTTTGTAGTACCCGCTTTGCACACTTCTAGTTTTTGACTCAAGACAACATGCACTCCCAGTGGCCTGGGTTATCACTCGTAGCTTTGCGAAGCCAGATGTTTCTAAGTGGACAAAAGCTCTTCTAACTCGAGCTCACATGGTGGATCCTGGTTGGAAGATCAGTGGATTTCTAATTGACGATGCAGCAATAGAGATTGATCCATTCAGGCATAATTTTCATGCTTTTAGTACCTTTCTTATAACAAAATTCTGTCTCGAAACAGCGTAAGATTAATTTTTGTTTATTGATATGGACTTTGGTCATCAGGGATGTATTTTGTTGCCCTATACTTTTTTCTCTGTGGCGCATCCGTAGATCATGGCTAAGGAATATTGTTAAGAGATGCAGTAACACTGAAATTCAGCGGGAAATGTTTAAACGTCTTGGAGAAATTGTGTACAGCATTTGGAGAGAAGTAGATACCATGACTGTCTTGGAAGAATTCACTCATGATTTTGCAGATCAAACATTATTCATGGAATATTTTAAAGGCTCTTGGGTGCCAAAGATTGGTTAGATCTCTCTCTTTCTCAAATCATAAATGACCCAAATAAAGAAGCCCCGATACTTTCGTGAACTAAAATCTTTTTTACCTTCTTTTTGGTTGCAGAAATGTGGCTTTCATCGATGAGGACTCTTCCACTTGCAAGCCAGGAGTCATTTGGTGCTATTGAATCCTATCATGTGAAGCTAAAAGCAAAACTCTTTGATGATTCACATCTTGGAGCTTTGCAAAGAGTAGATTGGTTGGTACACAAGCTAACTACCGAGTTGCATTCCAGTTATTGGCTGGATAGATATGCAGATGAAAGTGATTCTTTTCAAAATGTCAAGGAGGAATATATTGCTTCTACTTCCTGGTATCGTGCTCTTCAAATCCCAGATTCTGCAGTTTCATTGGATGATAAAGATCACCTTTTCGCAAAGGTTTTAAGCCAAAAAGACAGCAATCGAACTAACTTGGTATGGAATCCTGGCTCAGAATTTTCCTTCTGTGATTGTGCATGGTCAAAGGAAGGAAATCTTTGCAAGCACGTGATAAAGGTCAATATGATCTGTGAGACTCATCAAGGTTTCCAAGCTTCAATGTCCTTCCAATCATACAAGGAAATTTTAATGAATTTGTGTGAATTACCGCAAGATGATTCAGTTTCTTTAGATCTATCTATGGCATTGACCCACCAGATGCTTGATCATATTCAGAAACTTGTTGAGCTACATATTTCAGAAAATATTAGTGCAGTTGTGAATAGACTACCATTGAAATGGGTTTCTAAGAAGGGAAGAACCTCCATTGGCAAGCCATCATCTACCATATCTCTTGTAGTCAATTCTAAAGTTACTAAGAAAGCTCCTGCAAAAAAGCATCGAAAACGGAAGAGATTGTCAAGATTAAGGTAATTAGATAGGTTGATGGCTCATTATATGTTGCAGCCTGGATGATGTGAACTTCACATAAACATTTCAATCTTGGTATGATATCATTAATTTCAAATATATATCAACCTAACTCCATACAGCTGAAGCTTTATCTCCAAAACCGAAGAAGATTTTGCTAATCAAATGACCTATCGCTCGGAAATATCAAATAACCGTATAGAAGAGATACTGGGATATTTTTTCCTTGCCAGACATTCACAGGAAAAAGTGGCAGAACGACTTCGCTCGGTAATTCAACTTGCCATTATCATCATCACACTCATGAAAGCAACCTCGAGTTTTCATGATATTTCTCTTTTGCTAAACTTGTTTGTCCCACATATAATTTACTTGTCTGTTTGTTTTTGGTTTGCGGCTAGTTCGATGATACATGTATTGGTTTAGGAGACATGCAATTAGGTTCTTTTTTTTTTAGTGTAGTATTGATCTTGCTGGTCTTTTTTTATCATGGAAATATGTATAGAGAAACTGATACAGTCCATTTATACAAAAAACTATTCTACTCAGCCTTGTTGAATTCTTTAGCCCTTCCTTTGCTTCCGCTCTTGTTAATTTTGCAGTAGGTTAATTGTTACAAAAGCAGAAGTTTGACGCTTATCTTAACTGAGTTTTTTAAGTTAAAAAGGAAAGGAAGGATGGCGACTTGAACTGAGATCTAATTTTCTGGGTTGTATTTGAAGAATATGTTTTGAATATCTGGATCATCAGATCCTACTTTTGAGTAGTTTTACTGATTGACAACTGTTTTACAGATTGTAATTATGATCTGATGGTAAAGGTTGAGAATTAGTTTTAACAGAGGCTCCAACTCATCCGCAATTTGTGCAGTTTTGACCAAGTCTGGACTGTTTATATGTCATCTTTCTTAATCGATATCGTTCCTTGTATAAAAAAGGAAGAAAATTAGTCCAAACGTGACATTATTTATTAGGTAAAGTTGATACAGTGCGATTGGACAAGTGTGCATTTATCACTCACAAATATATTGTTGTGTTCAATTTTTCTTAACTTTGAATCAGGTACAATGGATAGGCATGTCCACAGATTTTGTTTTTTCAAGTGGACCCAGAATTCCACGTTCCAATTGGAGTGAGGAAATCTCACCTTATCCACACTCTCACCACAATCTTTCACACCTTCATAATCTCTCCCTCTTTAAAACCCATGATCCCAAAAAACACATCCTCACCCTTCTCTCTCCAAATTCCCACTCTCTCTCTCTAGAAACAACCTTCCCTCCAATGGCAACAGTCAGCTCAACCAATCTGTCCTGCAGCTATGCCCTTTCTGGAGTTGGACAATCCGAGCTCTCAAAGCTCAACTCTAAGCCGTCAATGGCTTCACCTGTCGGGTCAGGTCGGAAATTGCCATTGATCAGAGCTCAGCAAGGCAAGGCTTCAAATTCCCATGAATCAAAAGGAAGTGAAGGAAGAAGGGCTGCTCTTGCCTTCCTGACTACCACCATTTTTGCCTCTGTTGCTGCTGCTTCTACCTCATCTGCAAATGCTGGAATCATTGAAGAATACCTTGAGAAGAGCAAAGCAAACAAAGTAAATATCCTTTCTGCCTAGAATTACACAATCAATTTTGATTTCTAGATAGCATTGGTGAACAGATTCTGGGTTTAATCCATCTCAAAATGATACCCAATACATCATCAAATGCTGAAATCATGATTGTATGCTGTGGTTGTGGAATAGGAACTGAATGACAAGAAAAGGTTGGCAACTAGTGGTGCAAACTTTGCAAGAGCATACACTGTTCAGTTTGGAACCTGCAAATTCCCAGAGAACTTCACTGGCTGCCAAGATCTTGCTAAGCAAAAGGTTTGTTCTTGATTTACTCTTCTTTATCCGTGCGTACTACCCGGAATTTCTTACAAACACATAAATTGTCGAGAAACAATCTATTTACGTGCCATCTGGCATCTTTAGACTAGCGTTAAGTGAGTTTTTGAAATTAGTAGTAATTTACGTGATCGGTGTAAAAAAGGGAATTGGTTTTGGTGGTGCAGAAAGTTCCATTTTTGAGTGATGACTTGGAGGTTGAATGTGAAGGTAAAGACAAGTACAAATGTGGTTCCAATGTCTTCTGGAAATGGTGAAGACAAGATGAGGGTAACCAAGCTTCTTTCTTAAACTCACTTTCTCACTTTGTATCTAATTTTCAAATGAAGCAAACATTGAATATCATTTCTTCAAGTTTCACTTTTACCTCGTATGTACTTTATCATATCTATCCTTTTAGTATTTTCATAATAGTTCGAAAAAAGTATTTAATATGGTTGTTTAATTCATCTATAGTTACATTTATACTCTAATTTTACACTTGGAACTCTACTACATTTTTTAATGTTTCTAAAACACGATCAATCACTTCAGACTGTTTAAATAATGAGTCATACATTTGAATTAAAAATACACTATAGAATTCCTTTGAAAGATTTCGAAGATTTACATGAAAGTGAAACGAAATTATATTCGCCAGGAATCAGTCTATCAACCTAATTTCTATTTGCAAAAATTGTGTACGCTAATCTTTATCAACCACGTCATCCAACCGTTCGGAGGTCGAACAAGTACTCCAATACCCAAAGTCATACTTTCCAGTCAATGTGCTCGATAGATACTTCGTATTTATATACAGTTTGCTCTGTTGTTTCAAGAAGAATTCGATAACTTGTGCGTTGAAAAATGCCTAGAATTACGAGCACCATGATTTGAAGTTTCCATTCTGAAGTTGAGGGCATGGCTCGGGAAACACGTCATTCGAAAAACCCGACAAAAATTCACAGTGCCATGCTGCGTAGGGTCGGAGGCCGAGCAAGGTGATGTTCTTAAAGCATATTCCTTCAAACAAACTTCCCTCGACACCATCCAAAAGAGGAGCTTTTGTGGAATTCAAACTCAACAAATTGCTAATGAAGATACCCTTTACTCTAGGAAGAGCTTTAGGATCCCACCCATTGTCTGGGTGGTCGTTAGAGCCTCGGCTGAACCGTATCGAGACCTTGACGCGTTCGAGAGTCACGTTTGTCACTCGAATATTCGTTATGTATCCCCCCCTTCCCTTGTCGGACTTGACGCGAATTCCAGCTGCTGAATTCCACACGTGCAAATCCTCAATGGTGATGTTTGAAATCCCACCAGACATCTCACTCCCGATTCCGATTCCCGAGCAGGTCGGAGTCGTACCGGATACTCTCCTTATGATGATGTTAGAACTCGGTCGAGCCGTGGCAATTCCATATTGGTCCCACCCACTCTTCACCGCCACGAGATCATCCCCGCTCTCTATGTAACAATCTTCTATGCAAACATTGATGCTTGAGTCTGAAACAAACACGTAAACTGTTTTGAGAGACTTTTCAAGAACACATTGTGTTCTTAAAGGATGAAGATTGTATCTTTTTTTTGCTTCCTTTGCAACTCTATCTAAATTTACTTCATTAGTTTAAAAAATGAAAAGAATTAAGAACGATTGTAGTATCAAGTAATTTTGACATAAGAAATGAATGCGAAGGATCATGAAGATAAATTATTTGAGAGAGTACCCGGGTCAATTCCATCTGTGTTTGGAGCGTTAAGAGGAGCCAAGATCGTCATGTCTTTAACAACAACATTGCTGAAACAAATAATAGCTAAAAATAAATTACATCTCCAAAAATCTAAGTTCAAAAGCCGATGAGAAGACAGACATGAATTTCGAAGAAACATGCATGAAAACGAGTCAATATACCGGCAAAAAACAGGATGGATTGTCCAAAACGGAGAATTGAGGAAGGTGAGGTTGGAGATGAGAATGTTTTGAGAGTCGATGAGCTCGAGTAGGTGGCCTCTCGTGTGGTTTAACGTCTTGTTCCACCAAAGCTCCCACCACATGTTTCCTCGCCCATCGATCGTCCCATTCCATCCTGCAATCCGAACCCAAATTATTTCTTAATACAAGAGCATAGGCCAGTTTTAACAGAAATTTTAACTATTAACACGGTGCATTTAGAGAGAGAGACAGAGAGAGACCAGTAATGACAACATTTGAGAGGCCATTGCCATGAATGAGGCTAATGTGTCTTCCTCCTAATCTCTCTCTTCCTCTTCCATAAGATGGCAGTGGTTCTATAATAGGCCATTCATCAGGATCCTGTCCAACCACAACCCAAATTGGTCAATGCCCTCCTTAATTTAATAATCAATAAATGATTAGTCACCTTCACAACTATTATATATCCCACAATTTAGCAATGAATTTCAAACCAAAAAATAATATTGTATAGCATACAAAATACGTTTGACCAGGGTATATATCAATGCCTAAAACACTCAGTTTAACCTCATTATAATACCGAATTAAAAAAGAAAAAAGAAAAATGGGGAGAGGGTAGAAGAGGTACCAGCGATCCAAGAATATGAGCGCCTTCTTCGAGGAAAAGCGTGAAATTACTGGTGAGATTGAAACTCCCCGTGACCCACCTTCCCTTCGGCACGTTCAACTGCATGTGGGACCCACCCTTCTCCCGCCCTAAGCCTTCCATGTATCGTATTGCCCGCCGGAACATTTCCGTGTTCGACGTCTCTCCGTCGCCCACTCCCCCGAATTCTTCGATCGACATCACCACTCTTTCCGCTTCCTCCCGGAAGTTTCGGAAAAAATCGACGCAGCTGCTCTTCTCGGCCGGAATACCAGTCTGTGCTGGTGCGGCAACGCTGTTGGGGGCGGATATCATCCATGTTGGAAAATGGATTTGGTTGGTAATTTGTAGAGAGAGAATTGCGAGGATAGATAAAAAGAGGAGGAGAGAGCTCCAGGACGGCCTGACTAAGCTTCCGGCGACAGATGGAAAAGTCTGTTTCTCTCCGTCCATTTTCTTCTGGGTAATCTCTCACATGCAGGAAAAGCTCCAGAACCCAACCACGGAAAAATAATAATTCAGTTTAAACAACGAGAAAAACAAAGAAATCTCGAAGAAATATTTACACAGAGAGAGAGAGAGAGAGAGAGAGAGAGAGAGAGAGAGAGAGAAGAGGAAAGGAAGGAGGAGAAGGGAGGAAGAAGACACAATTTTTTTGGTGGAAGAGATTCTGGAACAGTGCGCAATGCGCACACGAAGGGACTTCTCTTTTTTGTAAGAGCCGGTGACACGTCATTTTAATCGTTGACCAAATTTTTTATTGGGCAATTACTTATTTAAACTTCAAATTATCATGATAATCAAACAAAGCTTCAACTAAAAATCATAATAATTAAAATTTTAAACTACTCAAAATATAACAAATTAAATTTTTACGATAATCGATCACTCCCATTCTTAATTTACGGAGTGATCGAGAGATCAATCTAAATTGAACTGCCTTTTGTTCTGTCCAGTGCTCACGTGGCACTGGACATTTAGATTGATGTCAATTTAGGAGATGAAGACTCATTCAACGTACATCGCACGTGATTCAAGAATAAATGATTTCTATCCCAGGACAATCACTCGTTATTTGCACCCCAATTTTAGGGGGGAATGAATTTCCTGTCTTCCCATTTTAGACGGTAGTCGAGCACAGGGGTCTCCAGCCTGATTTCAGACCCCATTCTCAAACATAATATTTAAAAACGGGGGGGATGGGTGTTCGTTTCGAGATGAGGGCACCATGTTTTATGCTTTAATTTTGAGAATGGGAGGTCATTGCCCCAGAACAGGGGGTCGATCCTTAACAATATATAAGAAAATGACCCTCCACTTTCACCCTCCGACTCACGAAAACCCTAAGATCTCAACTCTACTATTCGGCAAATTTTCTCTATATTAACGACGTCGATGAATTTTAATTCAAGTAGATCAGTCGATTTAAACGAAACAACAACTTGTGATGTCAATATGGATTGATATTCGTACTCCACGCTCATATATAGTGATCTTTGGTCGTTTGATCACCTAGAAGGTAATGAAGAAATAGAAGTGCAATTGACATCGAAAATTCTAGATGATGAGATTCGAACACCAATGGACTCAAAGAATGATGAGGTGGAAAGTATATCAGTAAAAGAAGAAATTTTGATTGAATTTTATTTGGGAAAAAAATGTAGTTTTTTAAAGGCAATTAAAGAAGAAAGAGTAGAATATGCTTTGAATAATGGTTATGAGATCAAATTTATTAAAAGTGAATCTCGACAATTGACGGTTGTGTGTGAAGACAGATGTGATTGGTGAATGCATGGTTCTAAGATGGAAAATGAGCTAACGTTTCAAATAAAGAATTTCAACGATTCTCACAACTGTTCAAAGAAAATTGAGAATTTAGAATTGACACACAACTATAAAATGGGTGGCAACTCATTATTTAGATAGGTTCAAAAGTCAACCTAAGTGAAAAATTTCTTCCATTACCATGACAGTGAGGAAGGATTTTATTGTCAATATCACACCAAGTCTTACCAGAAGAGCAAGAAATGAAGTTTAAAAATTTAATGAAGAAAAAGGTGACGACCAATACAAGGTATTGTCGTCGTACCTAAAAGAAATACGTAGATCAAATTCGGATAGCACATTGGGCCTACAAACTCACTTTATGGGTTTTGCTGATAATAAATCATGTGTATTCGAAAGAATGTATATGTGTATGGCTTCTTACAAGGCAGGTTTGTTGTAGTGTGATATACCTATTATCTGATTGGATAGTTGTCATCTAAAGAACTCGTGTCTCGGCCAATTACTGACAGACATCAGCATCGATGGCAACGATGTGAGTTATCAGACTGTGAATAATGCGAGCTCTGACGTTCAAATTCATGGATTTTGGCTTCACGAACCCTCCGATGTTGTTGGTATTTCAATCAATTTTTCCAAGGAAATCAAATCTCTCGCTCGATCTGAAAAAATCACAATCTTGAGAAGCATGGTAATATCTCTCCACCTCATTCCTTTCTCCAGTAAACTTGAGCAATTCATTAATCGTCGGTGAATCTTTGTACCGAGAATGTACATCTTCAAACATCCTGCCCTCCCGATAGAGATCAAGTTCACATAAAACAAGCAAACAATTCTATCGCACCCATCACCCCTCAATTTGTACACCCTTTGTAAGGCGATTCTGTTGAACATCTACTTGATCTCCAATAACTCTCAACCTCTAAAGTTTACGATCTTTGAATGAATAACCGAGCAGTTTTACACATCCTGCTCAAACTGCTCTTAACACATATGATTTTGAAATTCATTAGAAAAATACTTAGTTGGCGATCGTCGCGCTTGACCTGGAGCACCTTGTAACAATGGTGCCTAATTTGTCGGACCCCTTGAGATGGTCTTCTTTGTGACAACGATAAGCGATTTGGTGGAGCACGTTCAGTCGGGCATCTTTGTGACGAGGCATCCTTTCGTTTAATCGTCAATTTGAGAGCTAATTGAAGGGATTTTGTGATTTAAGTTGAATTTGGGATTTTGATGATTTATGACTCGAATTTATGAGATTTTTTTATGATATTTGAAAGAAACGATTAGGGATGGAGATGTCAACACAGTGGGGATGTGAAATGGTCAGATTTTGGGTTGGAATCACTGGAGGTTGAGAGAAAATTGGTTTTTTTGAAAGTGGGGGGCAGAAAGTGGGGTTGATATTTTATATATTGTTCCCCATTGCCAGGCAAGGACCCTCCGTTTTTAAAATTAGACCTGAGAACGGGGGGTCATCGCCCTGAATCGGGGCCCTGTTCTCAAAATTATGGTATAGAATGAAGGTCCCCGCCTCGAAACGATCCCCTATTTGAAAACATTATGCTTGAGAACGAGGCTCCAATTTGGGGCAAGGACCCTCCGTTCTCAACCACCATCTAAAATGGAGAAGCAAAAAACAAGGGGTCGTTCTGGGCCGGGGACCCTCGTTCCCGAGCACCCATAAAATTAGGGCGCAAAGAACGGGTGACCGTTCCGGGGAGGAGACCATCCTTTCCTGGGGGGGGGGGTCTAACTCATACGTCTAGTGCCACGTAAGCACTGGATAGAACGGGGGTTCATTCAATTTAGATTAGCTCCCTATTCGTAGCGTAAATTGAGAACGGAGGATAATTGACCCCGTCAGAGTTTGATTTGTTATATTTTAGATAGTTTAAGGTTTAATTGTTAAAATTTTTAGTTTAGGAGTTGTTTCAAATAAACCTCATGCTTTAAAGTTTAAATTAATAACTACATTTTTTTATTTCTTAACATTGAATAAATTATTAATATTATCACTGAATAACCGCAAACTTAGTGATAATACACAATGATAAAATTAAAAGAATAACAACATTGTCATTCAGTATTTATATCGAATAAGTAATATTATGTTTACTCTCTAATTTTATATTTTAATTAAAATAAATTATTAATTATATTAATTAATATTTATCATGTAAATAGGTAGAATTAAAGAATAAACGTAAAATAATGAACTTATTTAAGTCTTACTTTATTTACATTGCAAAAGGTGGTATTTTCAAAATTTTATAATAGAGTATGTGATCATTTAACGACAAGTGGTTGATCTGTCGTTTCCATTTGGTTTTTTTTTTTCTAAATTAATAAATATTTGATTTAACATCTACATTAAGTTTAGTAAGATCAAATATTTTACTTTAAATACTACTTGCTTTTTGTTGTCAATAGATACAAAGATAAAAACAATTCACTTTTTAAAAAATATGGGTGCGCATTGAGCACTGCAGCGCTCTTTAGTATTTCCAAGGTTCAAAATAATATATTTGGACGTAATAAGAAAGTGTCCGATTCGGGAAGTTCGAAGAATCCGCGATCCGGTTCAAACGGCGGGGAAGTTATAATCAAGTACATTTGCTCCTACGTTAATTCCTCTGTTGTGGAAACGTGGGAAATGATAATTCGCTGGGTTGGATAGTTAGGTATGGAGCCTGTTGCAGAGATTAGGCCGATCATCACGGGTGGATTTTGAAAATCCTCGTTTTGGGAGTGTTCATATTCTTAATTCAATTATTAAATAATTGACCACTTTTCTCTCCCTTTTTAAAAACATTCTTTTAATTCCGACCATTCTTTCCTTAAAAACTCTTGTTAGAAAAAAAGGAGAGTTGGAGACGAAGAATGCAAGAATTTGACAAATATTTAAGTGTCGATTAAGGTGTCCCGAGAATTGAAATTGATAGATATTTTGACAAGGTGTCTTGATTTAAACAATTAGATAAGAAAAAAAAGAGTTAACTTATATTTGCATACTTTTATCGTTATAACATTTATTAATTGATACAATTAATAACTTATTTTAATTTTTTATAATTTATCTTAATTGTTTGTACCAATTAATGAGCGGTACATCGACACCACATCAAGAAATAAGATTAAAGTGTCGAAATAAAAAATAAATATAGTATTACTATTAAAATATGAATAATGATACCTTCAATTTCTTATTCTACTATGTAAAATGTATTTGTTAACGTGTCAACTAATAATAAATATAATAAATTAATTATTTATAATTTATTATATATAATTATTATTGTCCAGATTGAGGAGAGGATATTTGCTTCTTGAGTTGTTACTCTTTCAAATCACATTCATTATCCAATCACTAATTATAGAGGTTAATTACTTTAATTTAAAATTTTAATGATTTGTAGTTTAAAGTGAAAGCAGATGATGGGTCATTAATAATAATAATAACAATTTGGTTAAAGGTGACTTTATAAGGTGGCAAGGCCATTTTCATTATAATTATTAGCTTTCTAAGTTATTATTGC
Source organism: Begonia peltatifolia (assembly GCA_022433055.1). Lineage (NCBI taxonomy): Eukaryota > Viridiplantae > Streptophyta > Magnoliopsida > Cucurbitales > Begoniaceae > Begonia > Begonia peltatifolia. The sequence goes on from CM039529.1 coordinate 1,283,696, forward strand.
AGATGTTGTGTCTTCATTTGTTACTTTTCCTTTTTCGTTTACCATGCACATGTTGTGTACGTGCCTAAAATCTCAATTGGAGTAAATTATTCCGATTTATTTTCCTTTTTTTTTGTTGATTTTTCAACCCCAATCCATCTCTTTAGATTAAATGATTAAGTAAGGATATTTTTTTAAAACATATAATATTTTTATATGAATAATGTTATGTTTATTCACTTATTTTATTATCTAAACGTACTTGATGATGTGTAAAATTTATTATATTAACTGCACCAATTATTATTCGACAGATCGATAAATATAGAATAATAGAATAAACGTAACATTATTTTTTTAAAATATAGTTTGAGTAACAATTAAGTTTCAACGTATTGTCGACATTCTATTTAAAGTAAGAAAATTTAGGGTTTTTTTTTTTTGTGAAATTAAGTTATTTTTTTAGGGTGTTTAAAAGAAAATGTGATTAATCGCTGGAAAAGAAATATAATAACAACTTAATCGATAATACAAACTTCCTTTTTGCTGCAATTTTCAACAAATTGCCTAGAATTCTTTAATCTCTTCACAGGTTGGTAGTCGGAGCGGAGGAAGATTTTGTATTTTAATTATAAGTCATTTACTTATTTAGATAATTACTCTTTATAATATATCTCATATATATATATATATATATATATATATATATATACAATATATATGTTATAACATACTTCATTCCATTAAAATTGTATAATCATGAATATATTAATATAATTATATAGAAATTAATCATAAAATTATATTGTTTGGATACCTTTTGTAAATAATGAACAATATATATTATTATAACGTTTGATGATAATAGATTAATTTATATTTTATTTTAATTTATTATTTGATTTACTAGAATCAAATTTTGTACGAATTACATTGCACAATTTTTTTTATTATGTAAATAAATTAAATGAGTAGTTGTTTATTAAGAATTAATGCTAATAAAAAATAAACATGTAGCATTAAGGTTAATGGATTTTAAACCTAATTCTATTACGAATCTTTATAAAAAATCAATACATATGTAATAAATATATTAATAAATTAATTTAAGTAAATATACTATATAACTTTAAGAGTATAACTTTAAATATTTAGTATAGTTACTACATAGTTAATAATTATATTAATTAATATAAAAAATTATATTAATTACCGAATATCATGGAACTTGGTACTACAAATACGGAATGTTTTTAGAATTAATTGTAATGTGAATATTTGTATTTATTATAAAATAAGCTTATAATAAATAAAATAAAATAAAAATATTTAGAGATCGTTGTTATTTGAAAATTGGCTGATTTTTATAAAAAGAGTTTAGAGAGAATTTTTTACTATCTAGAAAATGTCAATTGATTATTCTTAATCTTGTTTCACCATGCTCGCACGAATTACTCAAAGGGAGAAGGATTGATAAAGAAAATTGTCTGTGTCAAAATATTAAAGAAACTTTGGGTGAAAGCATTGTTACTGTCTTGAATACGGGTTGGAGGCGATCATCGTCTCTTTTTTAAATCTAAAAACATAACTTTTGATATTGACAGAATTGAAAAAAGAACTAACTAACGATCTATTTTGACGAGATCTCGTCTCATTTAGTTAGATTTTAAATTGAAAATTTCTGTTACCTAGCTCTTCCGGTTATAGTGGATCGAACGTTTACAATTCTATGGTTTCACTTTTTGTATCTCGATGTCTCGATAGTAAATGAGGTCGATGAATTCTTAACAAAATGTAACTTAGCTTTCAAAGTGAACAAGCAATGAAAGTTAGGCGTAAAGACTTGGATGCTTTATAAGCTCAAAGTGAATTCACAAAGTTTCATAGTCGATCACATAATGTTATTTTCAACCCCAAGGAATTGGCACCTTCCGATCTTTTTGTAACTAAAAAAAACTCCCATCATAATCGGAGTTGTTGAACCCAACCCGGCTAAATTAAAGTTACTTTTCTTGGAATAACCCACCAAATCAATTGTGCTTGTCCTGCTTAAATAGAGGTTTAATCTCACAAGGAGCAACTCTGTAAGCATTGGTAGTTGTGGACAGTAGAATGCATATAACTAGCTTGTCTTATATGACGTCATAAATCATAGTTTTATTATAATATACTTAGACACGTCAGAGTATTACTTCTTAACAAAAGTGTAGAAAGAAACAGTTGAAATGGCTACTCCTTTCGCTTGTGAACGGTTGTGATTTAATCATATTCAAACTTAACGTATATTAATTTAATGCTCTATGCTTTCTAAACATCGCCTCACACGTGTCATCAAATATTTAGGACAAAAATTATACGACAATGTTCTTGAACAAACCCGTCAACATCCCACTTAGTTGAAATTAAAAAAATTAAAGATGAATTTTTTTTTTTTCTTTGATACTTGTAACTTATTATAAATCTTAAATTTTACGAGCATCGTTGTGACAATCAAGCAAGATCGCTATGAGAGCCGAGCCTAAGTGTGATGATCCCATCTCATATCGGTAGAGATGAATGATATAACGTGTTTTAAATTAATCTTAAGAATAAAATTATGCAGGTTCCAGCGTGAAACTGACAATATTATATTATCAGTACGGGTCACGATTTCATAACACTACAATAATTAAGTTTCACTGTTTATTAAATATTTTAATTTTATAAATAAATGTTAGCAAGTTCATTTATCAAACATTTGCCTCTTTATTAATAATTAAATAGAAAAAAGGAGACGGCTCCAATTTTGGGGTCAGAAGAGAACCTACGGGAAAGAAGATGAGTGCTTCTTCTGCTCTTCCCTCCTGCGCTTCTTCTCTGCAGAATTCTCCGAACTCCGCTGTCAAATCTCCAAGCAGGCGTTTCTTCCTCTTCTCCCTCCCCGTAGCCTCTCCTCTTCTCCTTGCTTCTCCTACCAATCCCTTTCTATCCACTTCTTATTCTGCCTTTGCTAGCTTTGACCCTGTCACTCCCGCCGAAAGAGAAGCGAGTGCGATGATTTCTCGTAGAGTTTCAGAAGGTGTGAAGTTTTTGGAGAAGGGCAGGGAATTACAAGCCATGGGCGATTTTCAACAAGCGCTCTTCTATTTCACTCAGGTGACGGCTGAATCTTTTCAACTTTTCGTCTATTTAGGATCTTTTTGTTTTCTCTATGGAATTGTGAAGTTTTTTTTGAATTGTGGGAGTGCATTTTTTTTTTCTTATTTCTGAAATTGTGTTTCAGCTAACCCTACATCCCCGGCGATAATCAAATAGAAGAAGGAAGTTGATTCATACAAAGTTGCCATTTTAGAGATTTACATGTAAAACAACACTTGTTAACGAATGAAAAATCTTATATTATTAAGCGAACGTCGTGTGGTTGCTACTTAAATCAGCTGTTGGAAGATTAAAAGATCTTCTTGGGTAACTTTTTGAAAATCCAAGGTTACTGAGCTGAAAAATAAAAGAAATCTGATTAATAGCAAGCAGACAGAAAGAAAATTTTCAGAGTTTTCGTGTTGTAGCTGTATTTCTAGTGCATTTACGCTTGAATTTATGATGGGATTAATATGATGAAGAATTTAGCTATTCGAAGGTTGCCTGAGGCACTTGAGTTATTATTTTTAGACGAGGATGAGGACGATTGACTGTAATGAATCTTCCTATTCAGGTGATTGACAAGTACAAAGATTTTGCTTTCTCAGACTATGCGAGAGTGGGTAGAGCATTGGCTTTGTACGAGGTTGGTGATAGAGAAGAAGCTATTGCAGAAATGGAGGATGTTTCCATCTCCCTAAAGGGATATCCAGGTAATTCTGAATGATTTTAGGATCATCACTGGATAGATGTCTATTTTTTCTCATTCTATTTGTTATCTTTGGCTTGGTTGTGTTCAGAAGTGCATGCAGCTCTAGCGGCAGCTTTATACGTCGATAAACATGCATTGATTCTGGCAGAAAATCAGTTCACAATCGCGACACTTCTCGATCCTCATTATACAGATATCAACTATGTCAAAGAAACTAAGCATTGGCCTCCAAGTTTAGTAAGTTCCTTACAACACTTCATCACTCTTTCTTAAAAATTTGTAAATGTTCTCATACAATAGTTTGAAAGTATCATTATTATATACCAACCATAGACACTCATTTTTGTATCTATATTTGTTAAATTACAGTGTAGATCGAATATGATACTGTTAGAATATCAATGTTTGTTTTTTCTGTAGTGGTGGATTGGATTATAAGGGAAGGAAGTTTTGCAGAGAAGTGTTGTCTTTTTTTTTTATTGAGGGAACAAAACTATCTTCAAGAACTCAAGCACCTTCAAATGAGTTGGTGTTTGTTAAAAGTTTAAACCTAAAATAACATTATTTGCCTTCATATTTTAACCAGATGTCTAGACTCCCATGAGCAGTCGACTGGACCTTTATAAACAATGGAGCAAATAGAGAGAAATTAGGCAAAATATGATCTTTTTGTTGTTGCAAACATGTAAATGTGGATAGAAATAAAGCTGCGTGGTATTTGTCGTTAAATTTATTAACAAAAGTAGGCTGAAATGTCACAAACAAATCTCCAAATGATATCCTAGTCCGAACATGGGTGGGTATGTTTTGGATGTGGTCAGTCCGAAGCATTTATTTTATTCTTTCCCATGGAGAAAACCAGTTGCATTCATTGAGATTTTACCATATAATGGTGTTAAATTTTATCGTTTGAGGAACAAACGATTTTGGAAAGCAATGACAAAGACCATGTCATATGTATGCTCGGTGACTCTTTTCGACACCAACCAAGCAATCACATCCTCTCAGCGTCACTTCATTTTTCACGCACAGTACGCAACTTCCAACAAAGTGCGCTACGTATATTAATTGAAATTGAAAAATATTACTTCACGATCCTTGGTATGCTCGAGCTCAAAGTGAATGCTCACGCACTCTTGAAGAATGCCTCATAAACCATTCCTCCAAAGATGTAATTGGAACACCTTACAGGTCTTGTTGTGTGATTATATCCAGCCTCATCATAGGCGGATCCTTACTTTTGTTTTATTACAAGACCAATTTCAAAGTAGAAAGTTGTCCAAGCAAGATTCACGAATTAGCTGACAAGGGATTTGCCGGGAAGAGCATAGTTCGGATGATACATGGGGAATGCGCATTGTTTGTATGGTGGTAAAAGAAATAAAGGAAGTGATTGTTATTTGACCGTCTAATTGTGGAGTGATAAACTGAAAACTTGATAAAACCAAAGTTTTGGTTTGGCTTTCATTCCTCGGCCATCCACCACGCTTGATACACTACATGGAGCAGCAGACAGGCGGATAAATACATGTGGTTCTTGCCCAAGACAATTGTTCAAAAGCTCAAAATATTTTGTAGATCCGTCGCCACAGTTTGCATTTGGACCAAGAATATAGTGGAAAGGAGGATGAAAACAGTATATAAACTCTTGAGAACAGGTCCTCTGCATGACATTAATACACTAAAATTAATAAATTCAGAGCAAATTTTTTTATTGTTTACTTATTTGGCAATTCAATTTAATTTATTATTCCTAGACCATCAATTAAGAGGCAAGATATGAAGGTAAAATACAAATGGTGGACTGTGCTTCTTGCAGCCTACAGGCCATAAGTCATGGCCTACCTTCCCCCTGATAAAATAAACTCTTCTCGGCCACAGCCAATGGATGAGCTGCAGACAATCCTCAGTATTTAGTTTAAACTCTTTAACATAAGCAAATCCATAAATTTCAAACATCAAACTCACCAGGAACATGCTGCACCATGATTCGTGGAACTTCTTCCCCCGGCAGCTCTTGTGAGAGTAACTGAGATAATAATTTCAACATCTAATTAACACAGTTACACTTCTCAGGTGAACAACTGTGCGTAGTAGTTGTTACCTGAATGGGAATGAGAAAGAGACATCTCCAGCGAATCAAACTTACAACATCCTGTTTTTTCTATCAGGAATCCTCTACTTTTCTCGAATGTAGCTTTTGATCAGTTCTTGGCATTCGATGACCAAAAAGACATCACTTCTGCATAAAATGAAAAGTATCACAGAAATTCTCAGGAAAAAAAAACAACTTTTTCATGGTTTTCTACAACAAAAAAACTGGACAGGTCCTTTAGAATCAAATGCAGCCAATAAGAACAAAAAACAGATTCATTTGCAGGCATTACTCGTGTTTGGAGCATAGAAGTCCAAAAATATAGCCATTTAGCTAATGATGGAACAGAAATTCTCGCATATAAAATAACCAAGAACATAGACAAGATGCAAAAAGGGTGAAAATTAACAGAACCAGATATTCAATAGGAATTTCAAATCTATTCAATACTAAAAGAAGAATATACCCAACTAAACTTTCTCATGAGCTGTTTTTGTAATGTGCTACCAATAGTCAGAACAAGAACACGAGCCAGCACTGAAGTGATGGAATCGGTAAGGATCCCTCAAAACAATCTTCTGCTGAACGATCCTACTCACCGACACGTAGAAGGAATGACAATCCTCACAAACACGAAGATTTTTAAAAACCTTTACAGGAGCATCTTTCGAGCTATTGATCAGCCCAAAGGCCAGGGCGATTCTCTCGCTATGTTTCCAAAGATTTTGCTCTTTTTCTTCTTCGTCTATATCTTGCAGAGAATTGGTAGTATCTGGAACATATCCTGTTTCTCTTATCATCTTCATAAGCTCTGCCAACTTGGCATTAATCTGATCGATTTGTGGATGGGTCTGGTCGCCCATCCCGAATTTACTGACCTTGTTTTTATACTTTACCCAGCTGCATGCAGGCTTCTTTTTTATGTCGTTTATTTTCATTCGCTCCCTCAAATTCTCTACGTCCTTCCATCTTCCGGTTGTTGCTAAAGCGTTTGAGTACAGAACATAAGCTGAATCATCTGATGGATCCAGCTCGAGAAGATGTTCTGCAGCTTCCCTCCCGATATCTAAATTCCGATGGATTTTACAAGAAGCCAACAGACTTCGCCAAGCTAGATCATTAGGAGGGATGGGCAATTCTTTAATAAAAGCTTCTGCTTCTTTTAGCCTCCCTGATCGACCGAGAAGATCAATTATGCATACACAATGCTCTATCCCTGGTGGTACACTGAAAGTTGAAGTCATTGATGAATAGAATCGAAGACCCTCATTAACTAGACCACCATGATTGCATGCAGAAAGAATACAAACAAAGGTGACATGATCCGGTTCGACTCCCAGTTCTACCATTTCTTGAAAAGTACTCAATGCGTTTTGAAAATACCCATGTCTAGCAAAAACTGATATTAGTGTATTCCAGGACAGACGTGACCTATTGATTGGCTGAGGGAGTATTCTTAATGCATCATCTATCTCCCCACACTTTCCATACATATCCATTACCACATTTATAACAAAATAATCCAATTCAAATCCCATCTTCACAGCTAAGCTGTGAAGCTGTTGGCCTTCCTCCAACATAGCTAAGTCTGCAGCAGCAGAAAGACCTAAGGAGAAACTAAACTGATCTAAATCAATTCCTGAACGACTCATCCTCACAATGAGTTTCAAAGCCTCTTCAGCAGCACCGAAACGAGCATTTGCAGATATGATCGCATTCCATATACAAGGATTTCTATTAGCTAATCTATCAAAGATATATCGACTGGAATCCAAGTCACCACATTTGGCATACATTGTAATTAGGGAACTTTGCACCTGTTTATCCGAGTCGAAACCTGTTATAATTGTATGACCATGAATTGAAATCCCATGCTTTCCCAGACAACTAGGAGTCAGACAGGCACCGAGAATGTTTACGATTGTAATGTAATCAGCTTGGATGCCTTTTTCTTGCATCAGCCGAAAAGCTTTTACTGCTTGATTTGGTTCTCTGTTATCAGCATAGCCAACAATGAGTGTATTCCAAGTCACTTTATCTCGCTTAGGCATTCTTCGGAAAATCTTTTCTGCTTCAGCCATGTCACCAGATTTCCCGTACATGGTAATTAATGCATTGCCGATGATCAAATTTTCTTGTAGGCCAAAAACAAGGGCAAGCGCGTGAAGAATCTTGCCTTCGTCAAGAAAATCTAGATTTGAACAAGCAGCCAATGCGGTCGTGAAGGTCACATAGTTAATCTCCTTTTTCAACCGAAGCATTTCGGTAAAAATTTTAAATGCATATAAGTAGTTCTCATCCAACATATAGCATGCCAGCATAGAGTTCCAGGAGATTACATCCTTCTTTGTCATTCTTTGAAAAAGAGCCACTGCTTCAACAGATCTTCCAGCCTCAGAGTACATATTTAATAGCGTGTTACTGAGACAAACATTGAATTCGAGTCCCAATTTCACCACCAGGCCATGAATCCCTTTGCCCCACCTCAAATCACCCACGGAACCACAGGTAGATAACAATATTGAAAGTGTGGTAGAATTTATTTCTCCATAATCATATCGCATTTTGTAAAACAACCTTAGTGATTCTTCACAAAAACCATTACTTGCATTAGCAGATATAATAGAATTCCACGAAATAGTGTCTTGTTCCTCCATCTGATTAAAAATATAGCAAGCCTCTGCCACATTTCCACAACTTCCGAGCATCGAGATTAGAGAATTAGCAGCAGAAACATTAGCATCCAACCCATACTTTACGACATGTCCGAGAACCTGATAACCCAGACATTCATCTGCCATCATTCCACAAGAACTAATAACTGTAGATATAGTGTTTTCATTGCAAAACAACCCTTTTCGTCTCATATGCTGATAGAGATTTATAACTTCTTCCTTATTTCCATTATTTGAATATCCAACCATTAACGAAGTCCAAGAAACAACATTTCTATTCGGCATCTCATCAAATATTTTTTGGGCATCAAACACATGCCCATAGGACCCATAAAAATGCACAAGAGAAGTACCAATAAACACATCACATAAAAAACCAAATTTGACGACATGACCATGAACCTGGAGTCCTTCACAAAGCATACAAGCAGACTTATCACATGCAGTTACTAAACTAGCAATGGCAAACCCACTAGGTTTAATGCCATTTTCGCACATTTCATGGAAGAACCTTACTGCCTCAGGATACATGCCTGCCAAAACATAACCTGACATCATATTGTTCCAAGAAGCTTCATTCCTCTCACCCATTTGATCAAAAACTAAACGGGCAAGGCCTATGCGACCAAATTTTGAATACATGTTGATCAACGTGTTTGTATGAAACACGCTGGTGGGCAGCACACCTTTTAAGTAAATACCGTGTATGGTTCTGCCAACCATGTCTTTGGTGATATGTGAGAAACCATTTTGACCAAAGCAAGAGATTTCGGGGTTTATGTTGCTTGAAAGCGATTTGAAGGCACAAGTTTCTGGTTCTCCTTCGTCTTCTGTCCATGAAATTGTCTCTGCAAGTGAACCGAAGTGGGTTTCTTGCAAGTGAACTGATTTCCTCTTCAATGGATGAAGAAGTATTTCAAACAGCTGTCCTAGTTTCAAAGAAAATAAATGGAGACAAAAACAGCTTATATCTTGATCTTATAGTAAGGAATCAAAGTCACACCTAATAATGGAACTTGAACCGGTGCAGATGACAGACGAGAACAGAGAATAGATACAAAAAGTAAAAAAAAATAAAAGTAGAATTAAAAATATCATACCGTAAGGGAAATAAAATCAATCATTTGCGAACTTCTTGTATTTCCTTACCCAAGAATATAACATTAAAGATTATAAGTTAAATAAAAGAAGACAAAAACCATTTCTAGTTCAATATTTACACATTTCAAATAGGGAAACAAGTTTGAAGAAATCTAAAAGGAAAAACCAATAGCACAAGAACAAAGCCAGCAGAGAAAATGACATTTTAGAATATTTTAATCTGTGCATAAACCCAGGAAAAACAACAACTTACATTGAAGTAAAGAGTAAATCTTTGGGGTTTATTGGAGAAGGAGAAGGCAAGTAGACGACTACCCAAGAGGGTCTTCGTGAAAAGCATGGGTATCATCTACATGCCGACCATGGGAAAATCTGCAAAATGAGAAGTAAAGAACGTGTTACAGCTTTCTCCTTGCAAATTAACTACCCAAACAGAACCCCAATAATTGAATATTGTTAATCAATGAAAAGAAACTAAAGCAGGCAACACAAGTAGGTAAGTACGACTTATTTTGCTTCTATAAGCGCTTTTCCTTTTCTTAGTATCATTAAATTTCATAAATTCAGTAGAAGAATGAGAATCCCTGCATCAGATTGCTCGAAAAATAACAAAGGCTTGCAAAGTAAGACACTCACAAGCGGCATCTAATCGGTATTGATTATCAATTGATCGGAGAGAGAGTCACATCAGTTGAGGAACGCAGTCGAAAAGGGAGAAAAGCCTAGAAGAAAGGTGATTGTTGGGCAGGAACCACGTCTTTGGAGGAGGAATCGACTGGGGAGCTTGTCGTTGAAGACGCTGGTTAGAATCAAAAAACCACAAGGGAGACTTCCATGAGATGAAAAACACTCCCCTCTCTTGTAAAGCTAAATTTTGCAAAAATGAGACTAATGAACTTATCGAGATTAACAAGTTCGACGAATCAAATCTAAAAAGTTGAGACTAATGAGCTTGTTGCAAAAAATGCCAATGTAAGTGTACGTATCGCAAAAGTAATAAATTTTGTAAATACGAGTCGATTCCACGAGAATTATAGTCACAAATTATTAAACTAATTTAATTCTAATTAATATTGAAAACTGAGTTTTTGATAATTTTTAAATTTAAAATAAAACAGTAATTTAATTTAATCAAATAATAGACAATTAAATAAAGTTGTAAAATGTAACAGGTTAAAGTTACATAGTTTTCGATTTCACCTGAATTAATCATGTTTAATGTTTCTAATCCAATTCATTAATATCTATTCTTATCTGTTGATGACAATTTCACAAAAATATTTATCTGTGCCTCTCGAGTACTGAAAAATTTATTCAACTAACGAATTATTAGCTCTCAATATCTAACCCTAAAAATTAATTGAATACCTTAAACATCAGAAATTAAACTACCACACAAACGCTCTATCTATCTCTAGCCTCAAATTCTTTTCATGGTAATTTATTAATTACATGGTTAATTATCTCTTCTTGGTCTCAAAATAATTCCATTAACATTTAATTGTTGATCAGACAATCACAGGTATTAATAACAGAATAAATTACTAAACATAATATCGAAATAGAGAATTAACAAATTGAATTAAAGAAAATATTAAATAATAATAATTCAGCTACATTGTAGTTTTAGAAAACAAAATTATTTCATGCTAGAGTAAAGAAGAACAACGATAATAAAATAGTTCATAGTTGCAAAAGAAAAGAGAAAGAAAATGAGAAACTATGATGGAATCTTGAAGCTCTCGCCCCGTCTGCATCTCCGTCGTCAGCTTTCAGCCTCCTTTCTGCAATAATACTCGAGTTACCTCCTCTCCTGGATTATAACCTAATTTAGAGTTATAATTGGTGTCCATCTGATCTGATCAACAGTTGAGATTAAAAACCTAAAAATTAGATCTTTTTTAATCCTTGACATCCGATCGATCGCATGGATGTAGTCGATCGATTGGGTCAACTTCTACCCAAAATTGCTTGAAACGTAGTTTAGCTGATCGATCGATTACATGTGGTCGATCAATCGGCACTTGTTCTATCTGTGGAATTGATTTCTTCACTTCAGCCAATCGATCACCTAACTATGGCAGATCGATCGGCACTTACTCTGTTCTTTTCTTAATTTCTCATTTTGGTCGATCAATCGCTCAGTTTAGTAGATTGATTGGCAGTTCTTCTGTTTCCTCATTCAGCTGGTTTGTAATTTAACCGATCGATCGCCCAAATATGGCGACCGATAGGCTCTTCTTCAAGTTTTCACACCTTTAATAACCTTTTGAAAATGGTTTTTTTTATTGAAACTTCAACCTGTTATATTTTAGTTTATTTGTGCACTTATACCAAAATCGTCAAATACTTTTAAAACTTGAGAAAAAGTTATCGAATCAAGTTATAAAAGAGAATAAATAAGTGTGTAAAATACACACACTTATCAGAGCTAGTCAGAGAAAATTTCAACCCAAGTCTGCTCGTGAGCCACGAATTAAACGAGCCAAGCCGGCTAAACGAGTCTAACGAGCTGAACGTATATAAATATTTTTAAATTATATTAATATAATATAAGTTTTTAAAAAAATTTCATTTAAAATTATAACAAGTATTAAAAATTATATGTCAACGATATTTATTCATTTAATTTAAAAATTAGTTATGTTAATCCATATAAAATTGAATGTATTAATAAAAAAATACTTTGAGATTATCCAATAAAAAATTTCACATAAATATGATTAAAAATATTTTGACATACAAAAAGAAATCAAAATTTGAAAAAAATTACAAATTAAAAAGAAATTATAAATTTAAAAAAATTACTTAAAGTTACAAAAGAAATTCAATAAAAAGAAAATCTAGTATTCAATATCTAAATTCGTTAACTTCTAAAAAATTTCATCCTCTCATTGTTGATCTTTCATCTTAGTATCAGTTCAATCTTTGATGCAAATGACCGTTTCTACAAGGTCTGATGCAAGTTTTTCTTTTTGTTTATCATAAATATATCCACATGTACTAAAAGCAGATTCTGGTGCTACAGTATAAACAAGAGTCGTTAGTAGATCACATGCCATTATAGAAAGAACATGATATGTAATAGAATGTCATTTTCACCAATTTAAAATATCAAAATTCTCATATCGAGAAAATTGATAATGATTTTCAAAATAAATATTAGGTTCATTTGTAAAAGAAGTAGAATAATTTTTAGTTTGTAATTCACTCCACATATCATCAATACTATATTGTTGACTAAAACTACCTCCACTACCACGACTACTAATACTATGATAACTCTCGGTATGTGGAGGTTGTAAATAATAACGATTAATATTGAAATATTTTGTTTAATAAGAAACATGTAAATTAACAACTCTATTTTTTATGTCATCATTATTAATTAAATGTGTAATACAAAAATTTGTAGAAATCCTATTGAGTATAAGACATACTCTTTTTAATTTAAATCTCGTATCCATGATGCATGCGTAACAAAAAATAAGAGAAATGTTATGCCAATATTTCTTAAATTTTGTTTCTATTTTATTAAGAATGTAAATGCAAATATGGTTGACATTAAATATTTTTGCAAATAACAATTAAGAAAATTTCGATTTTATTGTAAATATGAGATTTCATAATTGAAAGTTAATTTCTTAGAAGTCAAGAAATTATCTATTTACATTTTGAAATGTGAGATCTTGGAGATTAAAAAGATATCCGTGGAAGTTAAAATTGAAACTTTTTGAATTTTGAAAGTTTGTTATTTAAGAAAGATCAAATCTTTTTGGAATGATGTTACTTGGAGAACATGCTATTGTTAACATATTCGACATTATAGAATTGGTGCGATTTTGAAAAGTAAATTTGATGATTACGAGTTTGTTAAGATGAATTGCAGCAAGATTCAAGATCACAACATCTAAGGGATTTGATCCTGATTCGTTTGCTCGTCGGTTGCTCAGATTTTCTATATGTGTTATTTTTGAAAAATTGATTTGATAATTGTTTGCTGGATTATAGCATAATATATGATCACAACAATTGTGGGATCCATTACTAATTCGTTGGTATCCATTCCTATTAAATAGGCAACACTTTCTGTAAATCTCACACCCGATGTCATAGATCCGATTTTCATGAGATTCGGTTTCCTTATTCTATACGATCTGTTTGAAAATAATATTAAAGATAAAAAACAGAAATATTCGATGAACAGTATATTATGTATTCTTCCCTCACAATTAAGCCGCTGCAGATGTGGCACCTCAAGAATCCACACGTTCCCGGTGCGCTCACTACGTCTACATACTATGATATAAAGAGACTCGACGCGAACTCACTTAATTTAATACTATTTTCATTTTCAAATCATATTCAAAAGAACATTTATAATTACAAAATTTTTTTGACTCGATTCGAAAACAACTCGCGCCTCTAAGAGGGAACACGAAATCCTTAATATAAAATACGCAGCGAAAATGACAACTTAAAGAAGTTTTAAAAATAAGAATACAAGGCTTGAAATTCTAGGAAAGAGTTCAACACACGCCTCGCGCTACTCGACTCAGTGTCGCGCATCGTGCGCTCGCGTACTCGACCTGGACCCGTGCGCCCCGCGCGCGCTTCCACTTGGCCTACGAGCCGCGCGCCCACGTCTCCACTTCCGCACCCACGCGCACCCTCCTGGCGCCGCGCGCGCCAACTCGACACCGCCGCGTCATGCGCACGCCCACAGCGCCGCGTGCCCCACGCACCCTGGCTCAGCGCAGCACTTCCGCACGCATGCACTCACCCGATGCCGCACAACCCACGCGCACTCGCAAAGTCGCGTGCCCCGCGCGCCTGCGGTCACACCATGCTCCCGTGCACACCGTCACTCCTTTCGCGCCTCACCGTGCACACTCGACCTATTCCGTATCCCCTCGACTCCCTGACCTTTCTTCCAAAATTTCGGCAGAGTAACGGCTAAAAACTGACTATCACAAAAACTCTAACCCTGCACACAGTTCATTAGAAAATTTTCAAGAGTATCCATCTATCAAACTATTTAGAGATCCCTATAACAAAAATCAAAGTTTAAAGACAACGAAATCCATCAACTACAAATGAAGAAAGTTCACAGTATAGAGCAATGACATACTGCAACATATAAAAGTACACACGCGTCTCCAAAACACCACAAACACTGTATACAATCATGTACAACCGACGCCTATACGAACTCATCAGACCACATAAATACTCCGACACAAAGCAACCAACCCAAGCAAATCTCACCACCACCTACCATCTCCACGGGTCGGGTCGCCCTAACAATTTGCTGTCCAATGCCTTAATCGCACCCCGCCAACCGTGCTACGTCTCAGGACTAGGCTCTCGGGGCTCACCAGCAACAATGTCTGCACCTACACCATAGAACACACATTATAAGCTTAACGCTCAGTAAGTAATGCGATATGAAAGTAAAAATTGACAATGCAATTCTATCACATGCAGTCTCTACACTCACACTCATGTTGTCACATCTGTGACGCGTAGTGCAGCCACACTAGGGTGAGAATGAATCTAGCGTCACCCTACACCCTGACACGTCGCCACCGTCACGGCTCCCTAACAACGAGGCCCACAAGCTACACACACGCATCACCACACAACAACCACGTCAGGGATAGGGTGAACCTTGCGCCACACTACACCCTGACGCGTAGCCCCCATCCCGGCCTCCCCAGCAAAGGGGCTACAGTTGCCACACACACACATTTCACGACAGCCCAGCCGGCCCACTACTCAAGTGGAATCCGTGACTGGTGTTGCACCGACCCACTTTTCGAGCGGGATCCACGGCGCCACTGTCCATCATCCTCATCGTCGACATATACACACCGCATAACGGCTCAGCCAGCCCACTACTCGAGCAAAATCCACGGTTGGTTACGCACCGGCCCACACACTAGCAAGATCCGCGGTACCACCGCTACGCGTCTTACCACTTATTCAAAATATGCTCAAAGATCATTTTCGTTTCCTTTTTAAAACATGATGATTGTCAAACAATACGTATGCACATCACAATCAAACAACATAAGTCCTAATGTTCCACGGTGTAGGTCCACCTGGACAAAATGGATACATGCACTACTTACCTGGCGTCCTAAGCTTTTCCCCGGTAC
The DNA here is from genome assembly GCA_022433055.1 of Begonia peltatifolia. Taxonomy (NCBI): domain Eukaryota; kingdom Viridiplantae; phylum Streptophyta; class Magnoliopsida; order Cucurbitales; family Begoniaceae; genus Begonia; species Begonia peltatifolia. The sequence continues at coordinate 1,299,536 of CM039529.1, forward strand.
ATGTTTTCACCAAAAATCTAGTTTACTCTAGACATAAACAATCACACATCAATCTACGCATCAAAATTCACTAAATATGCTAAAAATCACATCTCTCAACTAAATCCATGAAATTCCAACTAAAACGGGTCACTAATTACGTTCGGTCGAAAACCAGCCTAAACTTCGGATGCGCATAACTTTTGCCCCGTTATCGGAATCGAGCGATTCAAGAGGCTAAACGTTCCATTGGGAACCTAGTTTAACATACCAAAATGGTTTTTAAAACGATAAACTGAAGCTAGGTGAAAAAACACCAAAACCGAATCTGCCCTTCACTCAAAAATTTCACATTTTTGGTTTTTCAACAAAACTCACTCAAAACTTGTCTTAAGCACTAAAATCAGCAACACTAATATCACACGTCACAATTCCACTAAAAACGCTCAATAATTCGACTCGATCTAAAATTTGACATAAACTTCCGATGCGCATAACTTTTGCGTCGGATATCAAAATCGAACGATTCTAGCGGCCAAACGCTCCACTAACAACCTAATTTAACATACTAAAACATAATTTGAAACGATCAACCAAAACTATGTCGAAACTCCCAAAAACAAAACCTGTTTTCACACCAAAGTGCTCAAAATTTCAACTTTAATTCAATCTCATCAATTTCTTCACTCAATCGATCACATTTCACTCATTCAAACATAATCTAACTAGAAATTAGAAATTCGAGCACCAACCTGAAATTTTGGTTCAACCTCCCCCTTGGTTTTTCTCCCTACCACTGGACATTTACTGTCCATCCACTAAACACACACATTCACATTCCTAATTCACTCGAATATTTTAGCCAAGTCCATAGAAAACGGAAGGAAGCCACGTGCTAAGCTCGGCCAAAACAGGAAAATTGAAACATGACTCACCTTCGAATCAAACCATGCTCGAGCCTTTGTTTCGTTAGAACGGTCTGGCACGCTGGCGCCCGCTACTCCACACCGGTCGTTGGTGCTCGGTAGCTCGGGCTCAGTCTCTCTCTCTCTCTCTCTCTCTCTCTCTCTCTCTCTCTCTCTCGCTTTCTCGGGCTCCCTCACAAACGACAGCTGAATGGCTTCTTTCCGAAACCATTCGGTTGTTTATTTTATTTTTTTAAATTAACAAAACAAATTACTGAAACGCCCTCATGTACATAACCGTCTGTAACTTCGTTAAATTCACACCTCCCGACTTAAAAAATTTCAGAAACCGTCACTAAATTTAGATTCTGAGTTTTATAAATTAATTTACCAGTTAAAATATTTATCGAAATTTCAACCGAGATTTAATTAAAAATTTCAGAAATTAGATTTAAGATCCGAAATTTTCTGGGTTATTACAACAGAAGCCATTATTCTTGAGAGCCGAAAGTCTTAATTCATTCAACCGATTTATTCTTCACCCACGATTTCGTGTGGTGCAAGTTGTTGTTTATTCAGTCTGTAATAGACTGTCCGACACACTCTGTTATGATTGATTTTTGTTATTTTATGAGTGTGTTGTTTAAGTGTATCCAAAGACAACAGTTAGTGTCGCTGATGGTGTCATAGGTGCATTCATTGATATTCTTCATTGAAACTCAATCTCGGGAGGAGACTTCCTAGAACTCGGGAGGAGTTCTGATCGTGGGCAAGCAGATCTTGCCATACACAGATTCCGGGAGGAGTCATCATCGACAAGGAGAGCTTGCCACATTTGGATTCCGGGAGGAGTCATCATCAACTAGGGGATCATGTTGCGTTCAGATTCTGGGAGGGATCGATTTCAATATGAGGAGAGCTCGCAAAAATAGATTTGCTGGGGAAGTTAGGAAAAGGTGGCGACAAAGAAAAGAGGAAATCTTACTTTGTGTTATACCGAATGTCTTGTAACTTTGTGAACTCAGAGAATTATTTTTAATTATGGGCATGTGCTCGCAGACGTAGGTAATTGCTGAAATGCATTGCCAACTTATTGTCTCTTTACTATTTGTATTTTATTACTCTCTATTATCGCGTTTATTATCGATGTCTCACCTAGTGTTTCACAACACCACGTAACTAATCACGATTTTTCAATTGGTATCCGAGCAGGTCGCTTCTATTTTTTAAGTTGGATTCGCGGGACTTGATCGTGAGTTATTTGTGTGATAGAATAGATCTATGAAGGAAGGAGGTTCAACAATGTATCTACCTCTGTTGGATGGAAGTAACTATGCCTATTGGAAAGCTCCGATGAGAGGTTTTATCAAGGCTTTAGATGATAAGGCTTGGAGATTTATTCTGACAAGATGAGACCCTCCCATTACCGTTGGTGAAGGTGGTGTTATATCTCTCAAACCCAAAGAAAGTTGATCTGTGACAGAAGATCCATTGCCAAACAGTAATTCAAAGGCACTTAATGCTATTTTCAATGAGGTTGATCATATTCAGTTCAGCTTATCTCCACCTGTGAATCAGCAAAAAGGGCTTGGGAGATTCTCCAAATCACTTATGAAGCAACGTCGGCGGTAACATTATCGAAAATGCGAATGCTCACTACAAAGTTTGAGAGTTTAAAAATGCATGAAGATGAGAGTAGTGCCGCGTTCAATGCAAAATTATGTGACATCGCCAATGAGGCGTTTGCTCTTGGTGAGACTTTCGCGAAAGAACGATTGGTAAGGAAAAATCTGCGATCTCTTCCTCAATGTTTTGCCTATAAAGTTACTGCTATTGAAGAAGCAAAATATGTCTCCAAAATGAAGCTTGAAGAACTAATGGGATCTCTCAGAACATTTGAGATGAATCTTGGGATGGACACAGAAGCAAGGAAAGTAAAAGGCGTAGCTCTAAAGGTAGAGACACAGGATTTGGATGATAATGATAAAGATAACCTTTAAGAATCCCTTGTGCTACTATTAAAGAGTTTTAGTCGAGTTATGAAGAAATTTGGGAGAAATAATCGTGGTGTCAGACCCAATGTCAGTAACTACAAAACTGACTCTTCGAGTAATAAGAAGTATATGAAAGAAAATCAAGTATCTGATCAACCTCTCAAGAACAGAGAAATTTAATGCAGAGAGTGTGATGGTTTTGGGCATATTCAGGCTGAATGTGCCAATACTTGAAAGAAAAAGAAAAACTCTCTCAACACGACCTGGAGTGATGATGAGTTAGAAAAAGAAGATGAAATTCAAAACAACCATGTCGGATTTATTGCTAAAGCTGAACATACAGAAAGTGGGAGTGTTACACGGGATGTCTCAGACAATATATCAACCTATAGTGACAAAGATAAGGAGGAAGTCACAAAAGAAAATCTTATCGTGGAATACAAGATTCTCCATAAAAAATGGATCGAACTTATTAAAGTAAATGAGCAGCTACGTATTCAACTTGGAGGCTTAAGGGATGAGAAGATAAATCTTAAAATTATTGTTACCAAGTTGGAAGCAAAATGGAAGACGAGTCAGGATGAATTCAAAGATCTATCTAACGAGCTGAATCTCGTAAAAAAAAATGTTAAAATGTTAAATTTTGTATCTCTAAAATGGATCATATTCTAAGAAGCAACAAATCAAGTGGTGATCGTTCTGGACTATGATTCAAAGGTGAAAGCTCAGTGTCACAAGTAGTGTCTTTTGGACTGAGTTACAAAAGAAAAACTTGGTGTCACAGACAGTGTCAATGAAGGATGTTGATTACAAAGGGAAACAAGTTGCAATTAGTACTACAAAAACTGAGCAGAAATCAAATCCTCATGATCTTTATTATGCTCTCATCAGAAAGGGTAATAGATTTATTCCGATTTGTCACTAATGCAACTGTTGTGGTCATATTCATCCTAGATGCTTCACTTATCTTGCTGATTTGAGACAAGGTACTGCTAGAAATTTCTCAACTTGCAGATCTACTCAACAAAAATGGAAGAAGAAGTACAACTTGAAATGTAACATTACACATTTTTCTCTCAAAGCCACTATAACTAATGCTTGGTACTTCGATAGTGGGTGTTCTAGACACATGATAGGTGAAGAGAGGTTCTTTAAGAATATCATATATGAAAGTATGGGAAAAGTGACATTTGGTAATGTTGTCAAAGCCAATGTCATCGGTAAAGGCACACTAAATGTTCTCGGATTGCCAAAGTTGAAGAATGTTTTTCTGATGGATGGTCTAAAGGTAAATTTGATTAGCATTAGCCAGTTTTGTGATCAAGATTTAAATGTGTATTTTACTAGTGAGAAGTGTATGGTCTCCGATCAAGACAAAAATTGCATGATAGTAGGAGTAAGATCTTCTAACAATTGTTATTTTATTTGCTCTCTACCAACTTCTTTTCATTCAAGCACAGAAGATTGTGTTCTACGGCATCGTAAGTTAGGACATGTTAATATTTGAATGCTGAAGAAGATTATTTTCAAGGGAGCTGTTCGTGGAATTCCTGTAATAAACTTTGATGAAGGCAGAGTGTGTGGATCATGTCAAATCAGGAAGCAAACCAAGGTATCACATCCAAAGTCATAGATATCGGCAACAACACGAGTGCTTGAATTGCTTCACATGGATCTAATGGGTCCAATGCCGTCAGAAAGTATTAGAGGAAAATGCTATGTTCACGTAACAGTTGATGATTTCTCATGATATACATGGGTAAATTCCTTAGAGAAAAGTCCGACACTTTCGAAGCATTATGTTTTTGGGTCCAACGTGAAAAATATTGTGTGATCATGAAGATTATACGCACTGTAGTGGCCATGGGAGAGAATTTAAAAATTCCAAATTCTAAGATTCAATGTCACAGCATCTAAGGAATTTGATGTAATAACCCGCGAATCTGTAACGCCTCGGTCCACTATGGACCCTGTTTTCTAAGATTCCAAATTTACTCGTTAATTTCACTCGTATAGTAAGAATTTGCATAAAAATTTAAAACTTTTGTCCTTCGACTTAAAACAGTATTTTTGAAAATATTTTAAGCAACATCGTAGCGGAAAACTCGATTAAAATCAGTTTAAATAAAATTTCATTTTATGAAATATAAAACAGAGACACTGGTCGACACCTGTAAGCATCGGTCGACACTTGGGTCGTCTTGGGTTTTTCATCGGTAGACACTGGCAAACGCCGGGGGACACTACGTTTCTCTCAGGTATTCTCGTCGGTCGACACTTGTACGCTCATTTCAGAGAGTGGTCGAAACCTGCTTTCACAGGTCGATACTTTGATACTCTCTGACCACGCAGATCGACCCCTACAGTCGACACCGCTACCATTTTTTCACTATCTACTATTCACTATACTTCACTTTTTACAGCTCAAAATTACTATAGCACTAACTATCTATCAATAATTAACTAAAATTTACATGAGATTTGAAGATTCAAAGAGGAACGGAGGAGAATCGTCGATGTCTTCACGCGGGGGAAGGGGAGAAAATGAAGGAAGGGTGAGGGGGGGTTTTGCGCTGGGGAAGGAGAGCACCGATGGTGTTCTTCTTTTTTTCTTTTTCTTTTTATAATAAAAAAAAATAATAGTACTAATTACTATTTCACCATTAATTATT